>RJWM01016518.1:0-45279 GCA_004363535.1 Dasyprocta punctata
CGCAGCACTGCGCAGGCCTGGGTCTCCTCTCCTGCCCGCCCACGGGGCCCAGGAATGCCACGAGAGGCTCCCTGGCTGCTCCCTGTGCTTCCCAACACGCAGGCCTCCTGCTGGAGAGGTGCCCAGTTTTATGGAGCCCTGGCTCAAAGCCAGGCACTGTGTCCTGTCCTGGGGTTCTGGGGTGAGCAACAGGGACTCTGACTGTGAGGACCTAAGATCTGGAGCAGGAGAGATGGGCACCCTGGGACTCTTGGCCACACTGACCGAGAGGCCAGTCCAGCTGCCATGAGAGGGATCAGCCCAGACTTCCTGGGGGGAAAGACACTTTAACTGGAACTCACAGGCTACCTTTAAGTTGCATGAAATATGGGGCTTTAGGTGCAGTCGGTCTTCCAGAGCCCAGAGCACAGCATCCAATGGGAACAGGACAGTTCAAGGGGTGTCTAGAAAGGGTGAGAAGCAGGAGCCAAGTTTGGGAACCTGAGAAAGGCTGGAGGGACCAAGGTGTCCCATACCCAACAAGTCCGATAATGAGGGGTTGAAAAACAACCTCTGGATTTGGCAACTGGTAATCTCGTGAAAGGGGTTTCATAGCTGAGGCATGACAACAGAGGCCAGGGAACAGGGGTACATGGGAAGTGGGGTGTATGGGACGTGAATAGGTAGAGACAAAGATTTAAGACTGCTCTTCGAAAACATTGACTCTGACACAAATAGAGGTAGAAATAGAAAGGGCTCACTTGGGGGTTTAAGGTGGAAGAGATGTAGCAGGTTACAGGAAGGAAGTTAGGGAAGAACGCAGTGGAAAAGGAATGAAGAATGGAGAGACAGAAAAGATGTGCTAGTCTGAGAACTCGGTTCAGGTACGATGCATGGTGGTACAAGCAGAGGTCATGCACTGACGCAAATCTCTCATTCATTATTCTGGGGCAGTTAAGAACATAAAAGCCATGTTCTGAGGGAGAAATAAAGCTGACTATCTCAGAAGCTACTTGAGGCATGGCATATTTACAGACCCTAGTCTAAGTAAGCATTGTCCTATCCTTTGTTGGATGGGACAAAGGAAGGTGCTCTCCTGTAGAGAGATGTTTTAACTGATGTTGAGACCACTATCATGTGGTCTGCTGAGCAAGTAGTGTGGCACGCGTTATGGCAGAGGGCTGTCTCATGGTTTGCTGAACCCTGATCAATGTCAAGTCTGAGTGGGTAGGCCCTTCTCATAGTGTTTTGAGCAATGGTTCAGGTATGACTCCTGTTCTGATGCTTTTTGGCATGCTTCACGGCAGGGTGTGGACTGAGCCCTGTATCCTCTGAGGTAACGTAGTCTACACCAAGTGGTCCCTTGTCTAGGCTCTGTTATCTGCACCCTGATGAACTGTCTCCTGCTAGAACAGAACCTGGACTGTTCCTCAGGGGGCAGATCAATGATCTAATCACCCCAACTATCTAGTGGCTTGCTGAGCAGAAATGTGTTCATGAGTTCTGCTTTTGGTGAGAACTGTTTGTTGGCTCCTTGAGTGGTGCCGGTCCTGGTTTGGTGTGGGACACTGGTAGAGAAGAAAAGAACGGCCATTCTCTGGGAGACGCTGCCTATCAGAGTGCACAGTGACAGTGTGAATACTGACTTTTTTTGAGACAGGGTCTTGCTATGTAGCTCAGGCTGACCTCGAACTCACTATATAGCCTAGGCGGACCTCAAACTTGCAGTGATTCTCCTGCCTCAATCCTCCGAGTGCTGGGATTACAGGTGTGCACTACCACACCTGGCCTGGATATTGACTTTTGTCTGAGAAGGTGTGGGCACTTTTTGAGAGAGGATGGAGGGATGTGCCCTAGATTCTGTGATAGCTAAGACCTGGAGTTCTCCATGTGGGCTGAATGGTGGTATAGTTTAAGTGTTGATCTATGAGGGCTTTGTCCTGGTGTGCCAGCTCTTTCTGTAACCACAGTATAATCTAAGTAGCAAATGCTTTTGGGTCTTCAAGTGTATTGATGAGTGGTATGAGCGTAGGCTGTGATACGGCTTGGCACTGTCTCACAGAGGGCTATGTAGTGCTATATGCTCCCACCTAAGGTGGGGCTCTGTGGTGACACAGTAAGAATACAGCTATATATTAGGGCTCAGTTCTTCACAGAGGCTCCCTAATTTTGTTAATACACATATGGACTCTGGTGCTATGAATCTCATCTAATATACTAAGTGATAGAATAGAAAGTTTCACAATCTAGGATACATATATTTGTATAGGCATATGTCCTTATCCAAGTAAGAGCATTTTCCTGATGGGCAAAGTGTGAGTATAATTACCAGTCTTGATCAACAAGGACTTTCTGTCCAATGATGGTATATATAATTCCTTTTGTATATAAGGCTTTTCCTTCTTAATTTGCTAAGAAGTGATCTCTGATGTAGCCCTGAGTCTGCTTAGGGAAAGTCTCCTACTGTGGTGAGAGCTGGAAGGATTCTGGATTATTGTTCTGGATGCTGGACTCCTTGTGGCTTACTGAGTGATGGGATAAGTGTGTTTCTTGGTCCCTGTTTTGTCCACTCTGTACAATATTGACATCTAGAGGGAGTACAGATAGGTTTCTGTCATTGTATTAACCTCTCCATGAGTTGCTGAAACAACCTCATGCACAGACTTGCTAAAGGGTAGTATGGTTCTTGTTCTTTTTTTAGTTCAAATCTATCCCCTGGTACACTAACATTTGTGTGAGTATGGATTCTGGGCTAGTCAAGGGCTTTTTCATGGAAAGCTTAAAGACATATGGGTGGAGGGCTGGTACCAAGGTAAGAGCTATATCATGATTTGCTGAGTAATCTCAGCAAAATCAAAAGATGGACACGGAACTGGGATCTGAACAGGGCTCTGTTAGGGTGTGCTGAAGGTTGGAATGGATTTAGGCTCTCACAAGACACAGCTGTCTCTACATGTGTTGAGAGGTAAGATGTGTACATACTGTGGTGGTGTGCATGGGCTCTCACTTAGACTTGCTGAGTGGTGGTTGAGAGACCACATGAGCTGTACTGACTGCAGATGGAACATAGAACTATGTTGGCTCCAAAAAAGTTGAATGGGTTTTCTACATAGGCCTTCATCTTACTTTGGGTGAAGATTATCCTTGTGCTCTACTTTCGTTTTGTTTTGTTTTGTTTTGTTGTTTTGATATGCTAGGTATCAAACCCAAAGCTTTAAACATGCTAAGCAAGCACTTACCACTGAGATATAGCCTGGCCACAGTCTTGTGGTTTCGTTTGTTTGTTGCCAAAGGACAAACTATTGAGCCCCTCAGCCCTAGTTCTCTTTCTCTGGCAATCCTAGCTGCAGTGGAGTCACCAAGAGCTACAGGCAGCCATGAGAACTATTTTGCACTGGGCAGGGTCATCTCTGCAGATGGTGAAGGGTTTGTGGCTGTGCTGGTGATTACCATCTCCAGAGAGATGCTCCATGGGGCCACACCCTCTACACATGGCCAGCAGTTCCTCTTTGTTTTATGCTTGTAGTAGGCACAGCCAGACTTCAAGGTAGGTTTGCCAATTCTACCACTCACAGCTACCACACTGACAACTGCTCTGCTGGTTGAGGAGATGACTTCTTGGAGCCTAGGGCAACTTCACACCAGTCTTCTTGGTTTGAGGGAGTAGGAAAATGACCATAGTATACTTCCAGGAGGGCCAGACCAGCTCACCCCAGTCCGCAGACTTTTCTTCCAGGCAGCATATGGTTGTTCCCTCAGTCACGGTGCCCACGGGGAGAACACTGCCACTATTGACCCTGGCCTTCCCGCTGCAGTGCTTCTTGAATGGATAGGGATCCCAGAAGACCACTGCAGTGAGGAGCTCATAGTAGCTACATTGTGAGTGAGGCCCTTCACGATGCCCTCAATGTAGCCATGTTGCTCAGCGAAATCCACTGCATGCAGGCGAGCAGTGCCCTTGTGTACCTCACATGGGAGCACAGCACCCAGCCAGAGCCCTCCTCTGCCCACGGATCACGTAGCCCACAGCGGTGGATCTGCTCCTGAGCACGGCGGAAAGAGAGCCTGGTGGTTTTTACAGCAGTAATGTAGCTATAAGTCAAGCTCCAGTAAGGGGTTCCATGCTATTCTACTGAATGCTAGCAGGATTTGCATCTCTTTCTGTTTAGGTGCTACATTTCCCACCAATAGTACAACTGAGCTGCTCTCTTCAGCACCCTCATTTTCCACTGGGACAGCATAACCCACTCCTCCACGAAGCGGGCCCATCCTGAAGCAACTATGGTTTCCACACGCCATACTATACTCTGCGCGCATCAGTCACATCAGTAGCTTCAACTTGCAGACCAGAGTCCTCCCAAACATTAATCCTACTGGAGGCTAAGAAATCTGAACAGTAAACAAGGAGAGGACATTCCCTTTCCTGGTTATGGTTAACTCTGCCTTTCTTCTAGCTTCTCAACCAGTCACACACACACACACACACACACTGCCCGTGTCCCCAGATGTAGTCTCAGAAGCTTCGAGTTTACTTATTGTTCTAGTTATACCAGTTCTCAAGATAGTGCATCTCCCCTGGGTACTGTGTTGGATAGAGCCCCCTAAAATTTATGTCCACCTGAATTTATGAATGTGATCTTATTTGGAAATAGGATCTTTGTAGGTAATTAAGGTAAGATTATGCTGCGTTAGAGTAAGCCGTAAACCCCACATGATTAGTGTCCCTATGAGAAGAGGAAAATTTGAACACGTGAAAAGGAAAATGCCCTGTGAAGGCAGACAGCGATTAGAGGATGCATGTATAAGCCAAGGAAGGCCAAAGCTTGCTGGTTACCAGAAGTTAAAAAGAGGCAAAGACAGATTCTGCACTAGAGACTTTGGAGGAAACACTGCCCTGCTAACACCTGGCTTTCAGATTTCTACCTCTAGAACTGTGAGACAGTAAATGTGGATGGTTTCAAGCCAAGCCACACTGTTAAGACTAATTTGTTATGGCAACTCTAGGAAATTAATACACCTTGTTTCTATTTTCTTTCTTTCTGGTTAGAGCTTACCTAGATGCCAAGGAGTTATTTTCATTTCTCTAATGTGTTCCTCTTTGGACAAGTGAGTATAATTTAGCCAAAGGAATTTCATCAAACATCTACCTCTGTTGAGCAACTGTGGCTTTTGGAACAGCACTAGAGCCTGTTAGCCAAATGGTACCTATTTAAAATAGGACTGAGATTTTTTTTTTTACTGTTTTGTTTTTTGTTTTGTTTTGTTTAGTTTTGGGGGTTGTTTGTTTGTGGGGTTTTGGTTTTGTTTTTGGTACTATGTCCAGGGCCTTGGTGCAGAATTACATCCCAAGCCCTTTTTATTTTTTAGTTTTTTGAGCCATAGTTTTCCTAAATGATCAGTCTGGGCTTGAACTTAGGATCTTCCTGTCTCAGCCCTTCATGGTACTGAAACTGATATTTTGGTAGCATAGTAAGGAAATGTTTAAATTTCCCATTGATTTAAAGCAACCTTTTTTTTTTTTTCAGTGCTGTTCATCAAATCCAGGGCCCCATACCTGTTAGGCAAGTGCTCTACTAATGAGCTATACTCCCAGTCCTACAAATATCTTTTATTCTGAAAAAGAACTTGTAAAATTCCTGAGAGACAGGGATGTAACTCAGAGGCAGAGCCTTGCCTAGCATGTGTCAGGCCCTAGGTTTCACCCCCAGCACGCCCCATTAATTAATTTAGTTAATTAATCTATCCTGTTTTCTCTGTTTTTTTCACCTTATTGTCTGATAGGATACTTTGAATCTACTTTTTTGTTTTGTTTTGTTTTGTTTTTGCGGCACCAGGGATCGAACTCACAGCCTCATGCCTGCCAGACAGGCGCTTAAGCCACTGAGTCAAACTCCCAGCTCTAGTTTTTCGAGGCAGGATCACACTGTGTAGCTCAGGCTGGCCTTGTGCTCGCGTTGTAGCCCAAGCTCCCCCTACCTCAGCCTCCCGAGTGCTGGGATTAAAGGCTTGAATCTACTTTGAATAAATAAATCCACTTCATATGTTACAGATGTATAGTGTTCTTATTTAGAACTACATTGATAGGAAATGCATATTTGCATTCTAAATACTATATTTGATGGAGGAAGAGTACCTTATTCTGTCTCTCCTTTCCTTCTTGTTTATAGTTACATGCTATTCTACAAAAACACTTTTCCTCATTTTGCTTTATCCCATTACCAAAAACTCCAAAACTATGCCCGCTACTATCCTAAATTCCCTTACTCACTTCTCCTCTGCCAGTCCCCTACCTTGTTCTATTTTTCCCTTCCCTCTTCCCACCTACTCAGTGTTATGAAAGAAAACTAAATCATGCCATCTGGATTCAGTACAAAGTCAGGCTTCCCACCCTTCATAATGGATCATAATGCATGGCCCTCAACGTCCATCTCAGGAAAGCAATAACCTTTGGGATGAGGCACCTCCTAGCAAGTGAACAGTTTGCCAGGACCCACCCCTCACTTAAAATCCAATACTTAAAGCTATACAACACATGATGGAACCCAAATCTTTTTTTTTTAGCTTTTGCAGCTTAATTGGCCTCTCCTTCCTCATATCCCACATCCTGTCTATTCACTCAGACCTTGCTGAGTGCTGCCCGATCCCACAGCACCTACTCCACCCCACACCACTTTTCTAGATTTTGAGCCTTGCTGCTCTTTGTCAATTGCCTTGACTACAGTCACACCTAGCCAGGGCTTTGGCTTCAGAGGGTGTGTTTTGAAACTGCCTTGTTTAGCCACACACTCTGCTGTTTCACATCCACTGTGTCATCTAATGTTCACAGCAACCCATGAGACATGAATTAGTCCCTTCGCCTCACCCAATGACCATGCCTTCCATTATACAGGAAAAAATGAGGCCGCCCAACACAAGATGCCCTAATTTTCCTCTTATCCAACTCAAATCTCTCTGGACTTTCAACAGCTTCATTTCCCTTACTGCAACTATGACATGTCAGTGGGCAGAGACAAAAGTAAAGGAGCATCTGAGAGATAGACTTTGTTAGCCCATGGTCTTGAGGAGCACAGATCTTAATGGAATTCACGAAGATTAAAAGCAATGTCTAAGGGGTTGGGGGAGTAGCTCTTGCCTAGCTTGTGCAAGGCCCTAAGTTCTATCTCCATCAACTGCAAAGAAAAAAGAGAGATACTTACAGGAAATATCAAGAACCTGTCAAGAAAAGTCAGGAAGCTGTCCTCCAAAGAGATACTGAAATCAGAGCCAAGGGACCTATCAAAGTTTTGTTTTTGTTTCTTTTTTTAGTACATGTTTGCAGAACATAATGATTGCATTTATTGTGGGGAGTGGCTACATGAATATAAAACATCTTAATTCTTTTTCATCACCTTTTCTTCCCATTCTTCCCTGCTCCCTCAAACTCTTGTTCCCCTTCCCATCTGTGAAAGCTCTATTTCCATCTTTCTTCAGTTTCTTCAGTTATCTTCCTTTGCATCCCTTTACCTTCTCCTCCCTCCCCACCTCCATCTCTTGTTCTCCTCATTTGACAAAAACCTCCCAACTTCCTATTATCTGTCTCTTGTTTTGCCCTTCATTTATATTTTGGGAATCTCATATAAAAGGAACCATTCATTATTTAAATTTGTGTGTCTGATTTATTTCACTTAACATTATAGTCTCAACATACTCATAAGTGAAATTAATCAAACTCACATGTGTAAATACGGTATTGTCTCCCTAGTGTAAGAAACTGAAAGAGTAAATAAGATACAAAATCTTCAGTAAATATTGTTAAAGGGTAACAAACTGCTCAAAGGGAAACAATAACTCAGATAGGGAAAAGGAGAAAAGAAGGAAGAGAAAAGAAGAAAGATATAAATTTGTACATATACATTTAAGATAGCTAAGAGGACTGTATTACTAATTCTATTAGTTCTTGGAACAAAACAGTTAACATTCATAGGATTAGAACAATTTTGCATGTTTACATTTGGTAATCTGAGTAACTCTTTTGAAGATAACTATGCAAAATAACAACCTTAATTATGTACCTACCACCTTGTTTTGCAAGCCTGTATTGGTATGGTTTCAGGCTCTTTGTTATTGTTATTTATTAGTCTCTTTTATTTCTTGTTTTTCTTATAATTTGTTATGTTTTGTTTTGCTTTTCCCTCTAATACAGAAAGGATAGATGTCCATGTATGGGCTTATACATGCCTAGAACTTCTCCTAAAGAGTTTACAAGAATTGATTTTATTACGAGTGATGGTATGAACAGCTACTTTGAAGAAAATGAGACATTGTGGTAACCACTGCTGATTTCCTATCATCTTGTTGTGAAGTCCAATAATGTTTTTATTCTTTGCTTTGATTGATTTTAGTCTGTCTTGCATTATTGGATTTCAATATGTGTGAAAGTATGGACAGCTATTTTGAAGAGAACAAGAGACATTATGGTAGCCATCGTTGATTTTCCTATTTTCTGGTTTTAAAGGCCTGTAATGCTCTCATTCTTTTGTTTTGATCGGTTTTATACTATTTTGTTTTGTTTGAATTCATTGTGTGAACATATGGACAACTATTTCGAAGGAAACAAGACACATTATGGTAGCCACTGTTGATTTCCTGCTGTCTTGTTTTGAAATCCTGGCTTGTTTACATTGTTTTATTGTGATCTGCTTTGTTCTGTTTTGTTTTGTTCTCTTTAAAATAAAAAAAATTATGATCTCAAGGTGTATCTATTTACCTACAAATGCCTCAAGTTTATCCTTCTTTATGGCAGACTAGTACTCCCTTATGTATAAATACATTTTCTTTATCCATGCATTTGCAGATGGGCATATAGGCTGCTTCCAAGATTTATCTATTTTATAAATTGTACTGTTATACACATGGCTATGCATGGATCACTGTAATATGATGACTTTAACTCTTTCAGAAATATACCTAGAAAGGGAATAGCTGGGTCAAAGAGATTTTCTATTTTCAGTTTTTTGAGAAATCTCCATAGTGATTCCATAGTGGTTGTGCTAGTTTACATTCCCACCAACAATGTAGAAGAGTTCCTTTTTCCTTCACCATCCTCACCAGCATTTATCATTTGATTTCTTCATGATGGCCATTCTTCTGGAGTAAGCTGGAAACTCAGAGTTGTTTAATTTGCATCTCTCTAACGGCCAGTGATGTTGAACATTGTTTTCACATATTTATTGGCCATCTGTACTTCTTATAAAAAGTGTGTATCATTTTGCTTGCCCATTTTTTAATTGGGTCTTTTATTTTGGAGGGGGTCATTTTTTGAGTTCTTTATATATTCTAGATTTTGGAGTTAAAAGCTTAGTTTTTTGTAAGAAAGCTTACTGATTTTTGGAAGTACTCTTCTTTCTCACATAGCATCAGCCAATATGTAAAACGCTTCTACTCTTCTGCCTTTTAAAGGTACTCTGTATCTTTATCTCTGTCTTTTCTACCTGCCTAAGTTAATCATTTAAAGTAGTTTGGATTTTCTCTCTGCTATCACCATTTTTACCCCTGATGATGCCAGCCCCCACCTGCTGTGTCAAAATAATGACTCCAAATGTCCCATCCTCTACCATAGCCAAGGGCCTCAATTTGCCTCCGTTTTGGTCCCCATGCGAGATGATACCTCTCTGGTCTACTATCCACTCTCACCCTTTCATCCCCACCCTGCTCTTTGCTTCCTCCCCACCCAAACCCTCACTGGATCTCTCCCTCCCAAACCTTTCCCCTGGGGCTTAGGGAATTCTCTCAAAGACAAACTCCTTTCTCTTTCCCCCCTCAAAACCTCACTTCCACTGTATCTCTCTCAACAACTGTTGCCATCTGTGTCACAGTGGCATTCCTCTCTACCATTCTTCTCTACTAAATTGGCCCTCACCTGGGGACTTTTTTTTTTTTTGGTCTTTTTGAGACAGGGTTTCACTATGCAGTTCAGGCTGGCCTTGAACTCACTTTATAGCCCAGGCTGGTCTCAAAGTCACAGCAATCCTCCTGCCTCAGCCTCCTGAGTACTGGGATTATAGGTGTACACCACTGAGCCTGATTCAGGTTGGACTTTCTAAAATGGCTGCATCTGAACAGCTTTAACTCGCCTAATCTTCTGATTTCTCATTATAAAATAACTGCATGTTATATTGAAAGACAGAAACTCAGCCATGTGTAGTTAAAGAATCTGCAGCCATCATAGTTGAGCAGAGTTTCAATATATTTGAATTTTCTCAGCAGAAGAGTTGATCTCCAAGTTTCCTTGATACAGAGGTAACTGGGAAAAGGTGTTTAAACAAGATTTGCAGCAGACTGTCTAAGCTTCTTTGGTTAGTGACACTGCACACAAATCAACTCTATTACAAAGGGACGACAGGCAATTACCCTTTGAATTAAACTTCCATAATGTTGATAAATAAAACAATACTTTAACAAATATTTCCTGAGAACTAACTATGTACTAGGAAGCTGAGAACAACAAAAAAGGAAGAAAATCCTTTACCACATTGCCTAAAATAGTTCATAACTATTTAACATAAATCATTTCCAGGTCAAGTTGAAATAATGATACCCACGTCACAGGGTTGTTGCGAGTTTTAAACGAGACAAAGCATGTAAGACAAATAGCTCAATAAATTGTCAGTAAATGGTAAAAGCTGAGGCCACTGAGAACTCTTCTGCACATCCCCAATCTGACCACCAGGTGTCAGGCTCCCCTCAGCTAAACCCCACTAGGCCAAAGGTGGCCGGCCAGGTCGCCTACCCTCTTTTAACACCAGGGAAGGGGTAGAAACGACCTCCAGTGACTCTTTGCCCCGCACCCGCTCCTGATCGGAGTTACTTATGTGCAGAAATTTCGTAGGGCCGATTTTAGGTGAGAACTTGCCTGCCACAGCATAAGCCCAAATTGAAGCGTTCTTCCCTAGGCATCACAGTTGGGAAACCACCTAGATGAGGTCGGGAAGCAGAAAAGGGACATTCAAGGCAAAGAGGAACAAAGCCAAGTCGCTTCAGGAAAGGACCATGGAGAGTATAAAATAGGCAGAGGAAACAAGAGACCGAGAGAGAGGGAAAGATAAAACTTTTTTACTGTCACCTCTCACACCCAAAGCTTTACCAAAGCCCCTTTCATTTAAGCCACCAGCAACCTGAAACCCCCGCCTCCCAGGCTCCCGCCACATGTCAAATCTCTTTCTAATCCTTGTAATCCCACTGATTCTCTAGCTGGCTTTCTCTCAGATATATTTCAGAGAGGAGCTTTAGAGTTCCTGGCAAAGAACTCTTCATTCTTTTTCAGTTCATGTAATTTCTCTTTAGTATCTGAGCTGCCGTATTTTCCAGACTTCCTTGTTAGAAATTATATTTCCACTTTTTGAAAGACACTTTTTTCTTCCTTACAATAAATAGCCTCTTTGACTTTGCCAGTTAACCAGGCTGCGTATTTTATTTCCCAAATCTCTAGTATTTTTGATTGTTGGCATATATATCTTCAGGCTTCCAAAAAGATATTTTTAAAATAGCCCACAAGCTTCCTGTGTGTTATTGACTCTTTGAATGTTGATCTTAATTTTTCCTACTATCTTGTAACATGTGGCATACTCAAACAGGAATAGGCCTTATTTGACACCATCCCGAAGCAGAACTGTTGATTTATTGTGCTTTCTGGGCAGAAGCCTGGCTCCAACTATTACAGTAGTTAGGCCCAACCACCAGTTAAGAGCTCTTTTCCTTAACACAGAAAAGATCTTTACTCAAGGATTTTTTCATGTGCTGGGGATGGAACCCATGATCTTAGGCATGCTAACCATGCATTCCACTGCTGGGATGCACCCCCAGCCTCAGAATTTCTAAAGAAGCTAGGCATGGTGGTATTCGCCTATAATCCCAGCACTAGGGAGGCTGAGGCAGGAGAATCACTGCAAATTTGAGTCCAGCCTGGGCTACACAGTGAGTTCAAGACCAGCTTGAACTGTACAGAGAGACCCTGTTGCACCTTCCCCAAAAAAGAATTTCTAAAGAAAAACAAAAGGATTAATTGAGAAAACTGAATTTACACTCTAGAAAGAACAATACAACAAAAATTAAAACATATTGTGATTCATAGAAAGGGCAAAACTGGTAAAGTACAACTAATTTCTCCTCTCTTGGCAACGTGTAACTAAAGGAAGTGAATCACTTTTTAGGACAGCATAACGATTCTAAGAACTAACAGCCAGTTACCTGAAAAATCAGACCTTGTATTTCCTTCAAATCATGCTCAATTCGGGTCATTGTCAGATCAATCAAGAGAGGTCTCTCCACCCACTGAAGGCTGCTGCTGTTGTTGCTACTGTTGTTATCCGCAGTCCATAAAGAAAAAGACTTATAAGGTAATGGTTCCACCACGGCACCCTCACCGTCTTGCATACATCTACATAGGCAAAGGAGTGAAGCGTAGCCTATCTGAGTCTTGGCAGAGTGCCTTGTCCTTCTCCTGGAACACAGGGGACTGAAGGCCTGTAGGGAGCTGCCAAGAGGCCCTCTCCCACTTACCACCACATATCCTGTCACGAGATAGTGTCTCATTGGATTCTGTTTGCCTCCCGGGTTCTGATGAGAAGTGGAGATTTCTGCCCTGCTCCTAGAGTCCCAAGCTGCTGTTCCATATAACTTACAAATAGAAAATCAGAAACTATTTTTATATAAATATGAAATATAACTTAGGAATGTAATTTTATGTAAATATATATTCTTCAGAAACTAAAGCTACAAGCCGGGTGTGGTGGTGCACACCTGTAATCCCAGCACTTGGGAGACTGAGGCAGGAGAATATCTGTAAATTCAAGACCAGGTTGGGCTACATAGTGAGTTCAAAGTCAGCCTGAACTACATAGTGAGAACTTGTCTCAAAACAAAACAACAACAACAATAACAAAGAAAGTAAAGCTGCAGAATTTAAAGCCCCCTACAGACAGTCTAGAATGGGCTCCTTTGAAAGAGGGTATCCCACGACTTACACTGCAACCATCCAGTGTAGTCCTTTCTTGAGTGTAGTCCTTTCTAGGATGTGGGACAAGGATCATGGGGAGATGCCACCTCAGGTTTCTTCTTCTTTTTCTATCCATACTATAAAATGTCTAAATCTAAAAGTGAATCATTGTATCTTTATCGACTATTATGGCTTGTATCTAGATGTCCCCCAAAACCTGAAGCACTCATAGGTGGAGCTTTTGGAAGGTGGCTGGACCATGAATGCATGATACTGGAGTAAGGGTGTGACAACTAAATTACTCCACTGCCTGGTTTGGCCTAATTCCAGGTGTGGATAATGGGAAGGACACCCTGGGTATGAGTGGCATCAACCAATAGGTTTCTAGTCTGGATGGAATAAAAAGATAAATTGGAGACTCACTGCTTGCTGCTTTCTGGCTTTTCTACCATGGACAGTCTCTCCTCCACCATGCTGCCCTACCTTGGGGCCAGCCGACTATGAACTGAAACCTCTACAAACTGTAAACCTCCTCCAACTTATGGGTGTCAGGTATTTTGTCCTAGCAACAAGAACAGTAACTAAGACATTGACAAATATAATAAAAATCTTGTCCCTGCCTTGTCTTATAGGTGAGTTTCACAAGTCTTAACCCAGTGCATCCAATCAAGCTGTGATTGCATCCAAAACATGATTAATTGAGGCCACAGGCGATTCCACTTACATGGTCTCAGTTCTCTGACTGCTGGAGGAGACTGCTGTTTGTAATGCTCTTTATGGTGAATATTCTATAGGTTTGGAAAAATGTTTAATGACCAGTATTATAAAATAATTTCACTGCCCTAAAAATTCTCTGAGCTCTGCTAGTTCATCCATCCCTCCCTCCCCTCTGACTTCTAGCAACTCCTGATCTTTTTACTGTCTTCACAGTGTCGCCCTTTCCAGAATGTCATATGGTTGGAATCATATAGCATGTAGCCTTTTCAGACTGCCTTCTTTCACCTAGCAATGCACATTTAAAGTTCCTCCATGTTGTTCCATGGTTCGATAGTTCATTTTGTGTTAGCCCTGAATAATATTCCATTGTGTAGATGTATCACACTTTTTTATTCATTTACCTACCAAAGAACATTTTGGTGGCTTCCATGTTTTGTCAATTTAAAAAAATGGCCATAAACATACATGTAAAGATTTTTGTGTGGACATAATTTTTTAGTTAATTTAGGTAAATACAGAGGAATATGATTGATCAGTAGTTGCTAGAAGTCAGAGGCAGCATATCATGTTGGGAAGCACATGGTAGAAAACAGCTTCTCAGCAAGGGCAGCAGGAAAGCAAAGACGGAGAAAGAGGGAGAAGGGATTGGAGCCTCAGTATCCCTTTGAAGTTCACACTCCTAAACCGGGCATGGTGGCGCATGCTTTTAATCCCAGCACTCGGGAGGCTGAGACAGGAGGAGCGTTGCGAGTTGGAGGTCGGTTTGGGCTACAATGTGAGCACAAGGCCAGCCTGAACTACACAGTGTGACCCTGTTTCAAAAAACTAGGGCCAGGAGTTTGGCTCAGTGGCTTAAGCGCCTCCCTGGCAGGTGCGAGGTTGTGAGTTAGATCCCCGGTGCCACAAAAAAAGAAAAAAGCCACACCCCTACAACCTAACTTCCTCCCATGAAGCCCCCACCTCCTAACAACCTCCCAATAAGGCCACCGGATTTGGGGGACATTTAAGAGTGTGGGTATGTATCATTTTCATACATAACTATAGTTACATAAACCATAATGTAGTATATGCTTTATGCTTTTTATAAACAATGTCTATATTATGCAACTTGCTTTTTTATCTATGTTCTTGAGATTTATTTCAAACAATACATGGAACTCTCTAATCCATTCTTTTTAAAAATCATGCAATATTCCATTGTATAAATATACTACCATGATTTTTAGTCTTGTGTTGTTAGATATTTAGATCATTTTCAATATTTCACTATTAAAAACACTATTGTACCAATAGGGAATGTAAATTAAAATTACAATGAGCCTGGTGGCACATGTCTGAAATTCCATCTACTCAGGTAGCTGAGGCAGACAGGTCACAAGTTTGAGGCCCTGTCTCAAAATAAAAAAGTCTGGGGATATAATTCAGTGGTAGAGTGCTTGTCTAGCATGCACAAGGCCCTGAGTTATGATAGATAGATAAATAAATAGATAATAGTACGTATGTAATAGCATAGCTAAAGTGTAATATACTGGCAATACCAATTACTGGTAAGAATACAGAGTAACAAGTGCTCTCATTCTTTGTTGTTGAGAATGCAGAATGGTATGTACATTTTGGGAAAAAGTTTGACAGCTTCTTATTAACATAAACATATCTGTTTTTCTGGATTTTGACCATTTTACTAGGTTCATGATTACATTTTATTGTTGTTTTCATTTGCATTTCCCTAATGATACATGATGTTTCAATCCCCCTAGTGTGGAGGACTGAGTCTAAGGCTTTACACCTGTTAAGCAAGCACTCTGCCACTAAGCGACAGCACCAGTCCTAAACACGTTTTTATAAAACTCAGGAATCATGCTTCTAGGTATTTATCCAACTGATTTCAAAATCTATGCTCAAACAAAAACCTTCAAATGAATGTCTGTAACAGCTTTTTTCATGATTTCCAACAACTGGAAGCAATCAAGATATCCTTCAATATGTGAATGAATAAATGAACTGTGTTACACCCCAGGAAGAGAATACTGTTTTGAAATAAAAAGGAATGTGCTTGAATTGCTTGCAACAATATGGATGCAATTTAAATGAATATTTCTAAATGAAAGAAACTCATATGAGAAGGCTGTATCCTATGTAAATCTATTTATGTATTATTCTTGAAAACCAAGAGACAGAAAAATTATCAGTGGTCTTGGGAGGGAGGATTAAATCGGTGAAGCACAAGAGTTTTAGGATGGTGAAAATATTCCGTATGATAATATAATGGTGGGTACATGACACTTGAAATGTGTTGAAACTCTTAGAATCTTTTTTTTGTGTACGTGGTACTGGGAGTGAAACCCAGGGTCTTACAGACGCTAAGCAATGCATCTATTGAGTTACATTCTTCAACTCAAAACCTACAGGATCTTACAGCACAAAGAATGAACCTTAATATATGCAGACTAAGAAAAATATTTGAGAGATTCAGGAAATCCCAGTATGGAATGAAGTTTGCAACAAAAGTATCTAAGTATAACACAAATGTATGCTATAACTTCACTACCTTTGGAAGTGAGTGGTGTTGTAAAATTAAAGGCAAAATAAACTGTATATAAGCACTGTATTCTAGTTAACAAAGTTGTTTCCCATGAGGATAAAGCTTAATGATTCTGAAAATAGGATTAAATAATAAGTAAATGGACAGTGGATGACTGGTATGTTAATCAATTTGCATTTCTCTGGCAAAATATCTGAGAAAATCAATTTGAAAGGAGAAATGATTTATTTTGGCTCATGGTTTCAGAGGTCTCATTCCATGGTCACTGGACTCCATTGTTTCTGAGCCTGTGGTGAGGTGGAGCATATGCTGGAGTAAAGCTGCCCACTTAAGGGCAGCCAGGAAGCAAAGACAGAGTAAGAGGAAGGAAACAGTAACAAAATATATCTGTGAAGGACATACATCCAATGACCCACTTACTCCAACTAGGCCCCATTTCCCCAAGTTTCCACAGCTTCCCAAGACCCCTTTAAATTATGAACCCATCAATGTATTAAAACCATTGATGAGCCAGGTATAATAGCCCACTTCTGTAATTCCAGAACTCAGAAGGCAGGAGGGTCACAGTGAGTTTGAGGCCAGCTTGCCTACATAGTGAGTTCAAGGCTAGCCTGAACTATATAGCAAGACACTGCCTCCAAAAATCAAACAAATAAGAATAAAACCACAGATGAGCTCAGAGCTCTCATGATCCAATCAGCTTCCAAAGGCCCACCTTCAAACATTGCTGCATTGGGGCTCAAGCTTTCAACACATGACCTTTTGAGAGACATACAGTACCCAAACTGTAACAGTGGAAGTCATGTTTCTCACTTGGCTTGGGAGACTATAGATAAACAAGGAGACTCTGGAACGATTCATGTGACTGACAACGGACTAAAGTGAAGGTATCAGTATAAAATCATCTTTAGCGTAATATCAATGCTAATGTTCACAAGTAAAATATTTATGAATATGTGTATGCACATTGGTTAGTATACACACATATACCTCCTAGCCCTGTCAGCTGAGAGAATTTGGAAGCAACGACACCTCAGTGGTAACAAGCACACCAAGCACCCAGATCTTTCTAATCCCATTCTCCAATAAAAGGAACCATGGCTCCATGGAGAAATGAATAATTCTAGAAACAGGACAGGAAATACACAAGATGAGCCTCAACCATTGTGCAATACCAGAAAATATGGAAGCTAAAACATGATGGCACATTAGTGATGTCATGCTGGTAGCATGCGCCCTCCATGTAGTGTGATGAGGATGGCACTTCACCTCTACAGAATTTATAATCCTAGTCAGTTGCTACTGCCTTTGCAATTTTTCCTTAAAGCTAAAACTATTCTAGAATAAAATGGCTATTTTCTTAAGTGTTGCAAGTCCCAGTGGTGAAGTTTTCTGCAACACTACTTGCCTACAGTTTTCAAAATTTAATGTCATGAAAAGGTTTATGAAACTTTTGGTTCAATACTAAATGAAATGAGAACTAAATGCAGTGTGTGACACTTGAGCAGATTCTGGGTGGAGTTTTTAAAATTTTTGTGTGTTTGTTTTCCTGTGGTTCTGGGGATGGTACCTAGAGTCTCCTGCATACCAGGCAAATGCTCCATCACTGAGCTACACTCCATCTCTTGTTCTTTTGTTGTTTTGGTTATTTTCTTTTCCTAATGCTGGGGCTGGAACTCAGGCCCTCAGGTATTCTAGGCAAGTGTTCTACCACTGAGCTACACACCCAGCTGAATGTAGTTTAAAACAGCTCTACGGATATTATTACTACAATATTTGGAGAAATTTGGACTGGACTGTAAGTAGGTGATAATATAATAAACCATGTTAAAATATCTTGAGTGTGATCACTGTATTGCGATTATGCAGAAGAATGCCTTAGCTTTGGGAAATACATTTTGACGTAGTTAAAGATCAAGTACAATTTACTCTAAAAAGGATTCAGGAAAAAATAATGTACACTTACACATAGATAAAGCAAACACAGCAACCTGCTAACGACTAGTAAATGGTACTGTCTGTGAGTACTCGTTGTGCTCTTCTTGGAACATAACATTTGGAATGTTTTGAAGTGAAAAAAAACCCCCAAAAACAAAAAACTCTCAGTGCAAGAAAAACCATGTTGTGATGAACATTCCTGCACGTCTTTGAGCACACGAAACTCTAGGTTACATATTTACACTTATGGTCTGAACCATAAATATGAGTTTGTTTAGCTTTACTAGAGTTTGCTAAGTTACTCTGCAGAGTGCTTTACTGCTTTGCACTTCTACTGCATTTGCCCAGAACTTCAGCACTTGGTACTGTTGGTTCTCATTTCTGCCACTCTGATGTGAGGTGATACCTCATTATTGCTGTCTCCTAATATTTTAGTCTAATAAAATTTAAACATGCATAAAATCTGAACTCAGGTGGTGGCTACATGAGCATTTTGTCTTATTTGCATTAGCTATCCATCTTACTATTCATAATTCAATCTATCATAATTTGTTTTATATTCTTTTTTTTTTTTTTGAGACAGGGTCTCATTATGTAGTTCAGGTTGGCCTTGAACTCATGCAATCCTCCTGCTTCAGCCTCCTGAGTGCTGGGATTACAGGTTTGCACCATCATGCCCAGTATTTGTCTTGTATTTCAAAGTAAATTGTAAAGTAAAAAGTTGGGTATGTTGGGGCATGCCTGTAATCCCAGCACTCAAGAGGCTGAGGCAGGAGGATCGCTGTGAGTTTGAAGTCAGCCCGGGCTACAAAGTGAGTTCAAGGCCAGCTTGAACTGCATAGTGAAACCCTGACTCAAAAAGACAAAAAAAAAGTAAATTGTAAATATCAGTATAAATATTATTAACTAGAGTTAGCCATTTGCTTGTAAATTTGTAAGGTAAAATTTATATACAATGGAATTCTCAAACCACAAATATATACTCTCTGAGTTCTAACAAATATATATATACCTGTGTAACCCACACCTCCATCAAAATATAGAATATTACTATTGTTTCCAGAATTTTCCCTAAGTCTTGTCCCCTAAGCCAACCTCTGTGCAAGCGATTTTTTTGGGGGAGTTGGACAGATAGGGGATGTTTGTTTTGTTTTTGCATACTTAGAATTGAGCCCAGGGCCTTTGCACTAAGTTATAGTATCCCCAGTCCCCTCCCCATACTTTTTTTTAGAAAGAGTCTCACTAAGTCACTGAATTGCACAGCCTGGACTCAAACTTGCGATCCTCTTACCTCAGCTGCTTAGAGTGCTGAGATTACAGGTCTGCATCACCATGCTTAGTTTGTTTTCAGTTTTTTAAATTTTTGTTTTTTCATGACATACTAACTAGTTTTGTCTGTTCTGGATACAACAGGTACTCTTGTGAATTATTTCTTTCACTCAGTATAATGTTTCTGAGAGATCTGTCTAGATTGCATCTATCAGTAGCTTATTCTTTTTAGTGTTCATAGAATTCCATCCTATGAACCAGCCTAGCTATTTTTCCAGTGATGGACACTTTGTCTGTTTTCAGTTTGAGGCTAATGTGAATGAAGTTGCTATTAATATTTTTTAGGCTGAACATGGTGGCAGTTGCCTGTAGTCCCAGCACTCGGGAGGCTGAGGCAGGAGGATCGCCACAAGTTCAAGGCCAGCCTGGGCTACAAAGTGAGTTCAAGGGCAGCCTGAACTCCACAGTGAGACCCTGTCTCAAAAACAAACAAACAAAAATTCTTCTGAAGTCTTTTATGTGGATATATGCTTTTTATTTCTTTTGGTTTATTGTTTTAATATGCATTTCTGGACTCACTAGTAAAATTGAACATATTTATATGTTAGTTGTATTTAATTTTGTATATTTTCTATTTACATACTTTGTTTTTGATTGGGTTGTTTGTCTTTAATTCTTTTTTTGTTTGTTTTTGATGTTCTTATTCTGGATGCTAATCATGTGTCTCTTACACATTGCTAATATCTTGGTCTCTTCACTTTGTTTATACTGTTTGTTCTTATGTAGAAGTTTCAAACTGTATTTAATTTTCAGAAGTTTTAATGTAGTCAAATTTATTAAGTTTTTTCTTCCATAGTTTGCACTTTTTACATCTTATTTAAGACACTGATCTTTAGTCTGGGCATATACTCCCTAGAGGTATATGAAGACTTTCTCAGGTGCTCAACAGTATGGGTGACTTTGAGGAATTTGATTTCCATATTCTCAATTTCCAAATCTATGCATTTGTAAAAGTAAAATAACTCAGAATGCATGTGTGGTGAGCTCATTATTGATCTCCTTTTCCACCTTTCCTTTCAAAGTACCTGTATCGCTTTTCCCCAACTTGAATGTCAGTATTGCCCATTGCCCCAGGTACAAAGCCTCTGGTGAGCCAAACACAGGGACAAATGAAAATACTGCTTTTGAAAAGTGTATACATTAAGACAAACATAGTGGCACACACCTGCAGTCTTGGCATTCTGGGAAGCTGAGGCACAAAGATCACTGACTTGAGCCCAGCCTGGGCAACTTAGGGACTTAGTGAGATCCTGCTTCAAAATAAAAAATAAGGCTCTGGGTTCAATCTCCAGTACAACAGACGATAGATAGATGATATTAGATTACATATGAAATTATGGATCAGAAAAAACTAATTTTAGTGAAAAATCAGCACAGTTGTTACATGGCATAGGAATGATATTTAACTATTTCAAAAAAAAGGTGGGAGAGAACAAGGTAAATAGTACATATATTAAACTATTTAAAAGTGTGCTAACATCTGAAACTTACATTGCAACAAATAAAAATTTAAAATGGTTTAATGGATAGACAGAGGGATGAGTAGATAGAAATTTTTTTGTCTTTTTGAAAGAAGGTTCTGCTATGCAGTTCAGGCTGGCCTTGAACTCACTTTGTAGCTCAGGCTAGCCTCGAACTTACAGTGATCCTCCTGCCTCAGCCTCCCAAGTGCCGGGATTAAAGACATGTACCACCATTCCCAGAAAGATGGAAATACTGGTAAGAAAGCAAAGAGCAAAATGCTAATTGAAGAATCTAGTTGGAAAATACTGACATTTGTGTACAAGTCTGTCAACTTCTCTGTTCAAATTTATTCAAAATAACAGATTAGGGAGCAAAGCCAAGTGTGGTGGTACATGCCTTTAATTCCAGCATTTGGGAGGCTGAGGCAGGAGGGTCTTTGTGAGTTTGAGACCAGCTGGGGCTACAAAGTGAGTTTAAGGCCAGCCTGAATTGCATAGGGAGACCCTGTCTCAAAAAATGGGGCTGAGGATTTAGCTCAGTGGCCTAAGTGCCTGCCTGACAGGTGTGAGGTTGTGAGTTTGATCCCTGGTACCAAGAAAAAAAAATATTAGGGGGCAAACACACTGGTGTTGAGGAAGCTTCTTCTAATCAAACTCTTGTATCTTTTCTGTGCCTGAGAGATAGGCTCATGAGGGAAAAGCAGAGAACTTTAATAAAAATACTGAAGATGGCAGTGTTTTATTTCATCCAGGTAACAAATTCATGGTAAGACTGTATGCCACAACTATTTCAGAATTCATAAATTAGATAGTTGTTACTAAGAATGCATTAACATGTGTTATTTGGATTGAAAACAAAGTCAGACTTTTAAAAAAACAATTTAAGTCTCATTTGCAGGCTTTTTTTCAAGAGTGGTGCTGGCTTTGCCAAAAAGATTATATTCATCATATGAACTTAATCAGCATCTCCAAGGTTTTGATAAAAATGTAATCAAAACACAAAATAAAAGTATTTAATTTTAAAATATTATATTGATAAAAATTCATTCAGATTAACAACTATTTTTCTAGCAATTTAGGAATGTATCATGTTAAATAACTTAACCTCTAAGTGAAAAGTAAGCAAATATAATTACTGGCCATTTAATAAGCTTATTAGTATAGTGCATAGAAAGTGAGAAAATGAATTACTCTAGTGAAGGAGTAACAAATGTTTTGCAAGCTGGGTGGTTTCCAATAATTTTCTTTCTTTGTTTTTTTTTTTCTTTTGTCTTTTTGGTACAGAGTAAATAGTACATATATTAAAGTATTTAGAAGTGTGCTAACATCTGAAACTTACATTGCAACACATAAAAATTTAAAATGGTTTAATAGCTAAAGAGATGATTAGATAGGAATTTTTTTGTCTTTTTGAAACAAGGTTGTGCTATGCAGTTCAGGCTGGCCTTCAACTCACTTTGTAGCTCAGGCTGGTGTCAAACTCACAGCGATCCCCCTGCCTCAGCCTCCCAAGTGCTCAATAATTTGCTTTCAAAAAATATAAAGCTAAACCTAACCAAGTAGTCAGACCATAGATCATAAAAAATACAGTTCAGATAGATTACTACATGGCTTTTGGCAAGCAACTTAGAAAGAGTTCAAATAATTAAATGACATTGCTCTTACAATGCTTTTCCTATTCTCATCTTCTTATGTATTTGAACAAGCTTCTTGATGCTTATATCTATAAAAACAAAAACAGAAATAGAATTGATGTTGAATTGTCTCATTCTAGCACTAAGTACTAGTGCTTCATCCATATGTGAAAGAAGAAAATCCAGCTCACTCAAGGATGTATTTTCAATAAAAGTTGCCGTGTAACATTTTTCAGTTACTTACCTGTTGTAGTCTAGATCTGAGGTACAATAAATGCCTCATGCACTCAGAGGTGGAGCTTGTGAATCACGGGGGCCATATAGCTCACTTGCTGTTAGGAGGTGGGGTCTGAACAGAAGAGGCAGGCCACTAGGGGCATGGGTACATTTCCCTTCCCTACTCTTCCTTTCTCTCTATGCTTGCCAGCCACGATGATGTGCCCAGCTTTTCTTTCTCCAGGGCCTTCTGCCATGCTGCTTGGCCCTGGAGCTAGTCAACTACAGATTATAACCACAAGCCAAAATTAAACCTTCTTTAAATTGCGTATGTCTGGTATTTTGTCCCAGTAATGAGGAAAGTGACTAAGACATGCACAAAAAAAACTTATTTTGAGCAATTTTATACCAACAATAATGGTAGCAATAATCCAAAAGAACTGTTTGATAGCTAAAAACTTATGCTTACAGACATTTTTCAAAATTTTATTTTATATTCATGTTTTTGCTGTGAAGAAATGTAAGTGATTAATAATACTCTCTCATTCAAGTTGCTATAACAAAATGCCATAGACTAGCAGCTTAAACAACAGACATTTATTTTCTCATAGCTTTAAAGGTGAGAAGTTCAAGATCAAGATGCCAGTAGAGTCAGTTTATTCTGAGGCTGTTCTTCCTGGTATGTAGACAACCTTCTTACCCTGTCTCTTTGTGGCCTCACAAAGAGAGAAGGACAATTGCCAAAGGGAGGGTGCAAACTGTCGTAAGGGCACTATAAAATCTCTTCTTATAAGGGCTCTAATCCCCCTTTGAGGACCCAACCTTCATGATTTCACCCGAATTAATTATCTCTAGAATGCTGCCTATCCAAATACAACTGTATTGGGGGTTAGGGCTTCAACACATAAATTTAGGAGGGACACAATTCAGTACTTAGTAGAATTTTTAAGCATAAAATTACATTATATTAGGCTGGGCACAGTGGTTCATACATGTAATCCTACCAACTAGGGAAGCTAAAGAAGGAGGATCTGAAACTCAAGGCCAGTATGGACTCCACCCCAAAACCCTATCTCAAAAAACAAAACAACACCTGGGCACAGCAACACATGCCTATCTTCCCCGAACTGTGGTAAAACTCAGGCAGGAGGATTAACAACTCGAGCTCAACTTGGGCAACTTAGCAATTTAGCGAGACCCTGTCTCAAAACAAAATAAAATAAAATAGGAGCTAAAGATGCAGCTTAGTGTGAAAGCCCTGGGTTCAATCCCCAGCACTAAAAAAAAGCACATTACATTAAGATGAAATTCAATGGGGGAGATAGAATATGGAGAATCTTCAAAAAACTAAAAATAGAAATATCATATTATCCAGCAATTCCACTGCTGAGTATATACCCTAAAGAGATGAAATGCTTACATCAAACAGATATTTACACAACTATGTTTATTGGAGCACTTGTCACAGTAGCCAAAATATGAGATCAACCCTGATACCTTCAGTGGATGAATGAATAAAGAAAATGTGGTATGTTTATATAGTGGAATAATACTTAGCCATACAAAGAATGAATCCTGTCATTTGCAGCAACATGGATGGAACAGAAGCACATTAAATTGAGTAAAACAATCCAGAAACAGTATAAATATCATATGTACTAACTCATTTATGGAATCCAGTAAGGCAATCATATGCAAAATGGAATAGTGGTCACTAAAGATGACAAAGGGCAGGGGAGAGAAGGACAGAAAGAAATTAGAAAGAACTTTTAGGACTAAGAAGATTATGAGGAAGAGGAGGGAGAAGGAGGATTAAGAGCAGAAAGGTGAAAGGGAAGGCATGGCGTCACACACCTATAATCCCAGCAGTTGGGAAGCTAAGGCAGGAGGATTGCTGCAAGTTCAAGGCTAGCCTGGGCTACAAAGTGAGTTCAAGGCCAGGCTAAACTACATACTGAGACCCTGTCTCAAAGAAACAAAACGAAACAAAAAAGAAGGGTGAAATGGATTTCATTTCCCAATGTATAATGCATGCTTATATGTAAAAATCACAGTGAGTGCCATTAATTTGTACAACTAATATATTACTAATTATAATAATAATGAATTAAAGACAAAAATATAGATACTAATCCTGAGGAATAGCTGTCTAAAGTTTTTTCACACTCTGTGGATTGCCTTTTCACTCTATTGATAATTTCTTTTGCTGTGCAAGTTTGTTAATGAGATCTCAGTTGTTGATTCTTTGTAGTATTTCCCATGACATCGGAATTTTGTTCATGAAGTCCTTGCATACATTGATGTCTTCAAGAGTTCTATATATTCTATCTTCCAGCAGATTTAGTGTTTCTATTTTAATATTTAGATCTCTGATCCATTTTGACTTTAGTTTAAGTGCATGATGATAAATATAGGCCTAGTTTTAGACTTCAGCATGTGGAAAACCAGTCTCTCCAGAACCATTTATTAAAGAGGCTATCTTCCTTCCACCGAAGGTGTTTGGTTCCTTTGTCAAAGATAAGGTGGTTGAGTGCATTTGGGGTTGTATCTGCATCTTTGAATCTGTTCCACTGATCCTCAGGTCTGTTTTGTTGTTGTTGTTGTTTTTGCCAGTACCATGCTGTTTTTATCACAGCTCTGTAGTATAATTTCAAGATAGGGATTGTAATGCCCTCCTGCTTTGCCTTTGTTGCCAGAATTGCTTTTGCTATTCTAACTCTCTTCTGGTTCCAGATGAATTTTAGGATTATTTTCTCTAATCTTGTGAGGTATGCTATTGGTATTGGGATTGCATTAAATCTGTATAACAATTTTGGGAGTATGGTCATTTTCACTATGTTGGCTCTTCCTAACCAAGAGAAGGAGATATATTCCAGTTTCTACTAACCTGTTTGGTCTCCTTTTTCAGAGTATTGCAGTTTTCAATGTAGAGCTCTTTTATATCCTTTATTAGATTCACTCTTAAGTATTTCATTTTTGGAGGCTATTATGAAAGGTATTATTTCCTTAATTTCTCTCTCAGTGAGTTTATTTGTGCAGAGGAATGCTATTGATTTTGAGTGCTGACTTTGGATTCAGCTACAAGACTGAATCTGGTCATTAAATTTACAAGCATTTTGATGGAGGTGTGGGGGTCTTCTATGTAGAGTATCATGTCATCCATAAAAATGATAATTCACTTCCTTTCCTATCTTTATTCTTTTTATTTCTTTCTCTTGTCTAATTGCTCCAGATAATGTTTCCAGAACTATATTGAATAAGAGTAGTGACAGTGGCCATCCTTGTCTTGTTCCTAATTTTGGAGTGAAAGCTTTCAGTTTTTGTCCATTTAGTATGATGTTGGCTGTTGGTTTGTCATAGATGGCTTTTATCAGATTGAGATAAACACCATCTATTCCAATTTTAAATATGGTTTTCTCATAATGGTATTAGATTTGAGGAGTAACCACCTTAGATCTTCTCTAAATTTCTTGCAGAATTTAGCAGTGAATGCATCAGGACCTGGGATTTTCTTTATTGGTTAGTCTTTAATTATACTTAAAACTTCATTGACTAATATCTAGAACATATAAAGAACAGAAAATACTCAGATCCTCCCAAATTTAAAGACCCAATCCAAAAATCGAGATCTGAGATGAATGCACACTTCTTAGATGAAGAAATACAAATGGCAAATAAATATATGATATCATTCACATATCATTCAACGGATGCAAATTAAAACAACACTGAGACTACACCTTACTCCAGAAAGAATGGCTATTACCAAGAAATCAAGTAATAACAAATGCTGGTGGGGCTGTAGGTAAAAAAGAACCCTTCTCCACTGTTGGTGGGAGTGCAGACTGGTACCACCACTGTGGAAATCAGTATAGAGATTTCTCAAAAAGCTAGGACTAGAGTTCCCATTTGACCCACCTGTTCTCCTTGTTGGTATCTTCCCAAAAGAATTAAAAGCATCATACCACAGCGTTATTTGCACACCCATGTTTATAGTAGCACAGTTTGTAATAGTCAAATTTTGAAAGCAACTCAAATGCCCAACAACCAATGAATGAATAAAAAGGTATGGTTTTTACAAAATCTACTGGAAGAGAAAGTACGTACAAACCTTGAAGACATCAATCTAGGCAGAGAGTTCATGAACAAAACCAAAACTACATGGGAAATACTTCAAAGAATCAACAACTGGGACCTCATCTTATTAAAAATCTTTTGCACATGAAAAGAAGTCACTGACAGAGTGAAAGGTCAACCCACAGAGAGGGAAAAATTTTAGCCAACTGTCCTTCAGAAAAAGGACTTCTATCTAAAACCTATAAAGAAGGGCTGGGAATACAGCTCAGCAGCACAGCACCTGCCTGGAAACCCTGAGTTTGATTCCTGGTACAAAAAAAAAAAAAAAAAACCCTGAAATCCTATACACTTTTTACTGTTTTGCTTTGTTTTTATTGTTTTGTTTTCTTTTAATATCTTTAAAATAAAATTTTTCAAAACCTATAAAGAATTGGAAAAACTCAGACCCCCCCCAAATTCAAAAATCTAATCCAAAAATAGGCATCTGAGAGGAATATACACTTCTCAGATGAAGAAATACAAATGGCAAATAAATATAAGAAAAAATGTTCAACATCATTGGTCATTCAAGAGATGTAAATTAAAACAACCCTAAGATACCACCTCACTCCAGAAAGAATGAGTATCATCAAGAAATTAATTTGTTAAATAACAAATACTGGAGGGGATGTGGGGGAAAAGGAACCATTCTCCACTGTTGGTGGGACTGTAGACAGGTGCAACCGCTGTGGAAATCAGCATGGAGATTCCTCAAAAAGCTAGGATTAGAGGTACCATTTGACCAAGCTGTTCCCTTTCTGGGTATATTCTCAGAAGAATGAAAAACATCATACCACAGTAATATATGTGCACCCATGTTTATAGCAACACAGTTTGTAATAGCTAAATCTTGGAAACCACCCAAATGCCCATCAGCTGAAGAATGGATAAAAAATGATGTGGTATTTTTATACAATGGAGTACTACTCTGCCATAAAGAAGGATAAACTTGAGACTTTTCTAGGTAAATAGATGCAACTTCAGACCATACTCATAAGTGAAATAAATCAACTCACATGTAAACATTGTATTGTCTCCCCTGCTGTGAGAAATTGAAAGAGTAAATAAGGTCTAAAACGTACAATAGATATTGTGAAATGGGAAGAAATTGTTTTAAAGGAAAAACGAACTAGGATGGGTAAAAGGAGAAAGGAAAAAAGGAAAAAGGGAGAAAAATGCAATTTAGTTATACTATTAGCATCTCTTAGTTCATTAAAAAGGAAGGTCTGTGCTACTATCAAGCGGAGACTTTTTTATGCTCATATCTTGTACCTTGAGTAACTACTTTGAAGATGACAATATGCAATGTGCTAACTATTGTTATTCTCCTATTATTTTGTTATGAAATTCTGTCTTACCTTTTTTCAGTTAAAAAATACTTTTTTTAATCAATGGAGTACTACTTAGCCATAAAGAAGTATAAACTTGAGACATTTATAGCTAAATGGATGGACCTTGAGCCATACTCTTAAGTGAAATAAATCATAAACACGTATATAAATATTTCATTGTCTGTCTGGTGTGAGAAATTGAATATTTAAATAAGGACCAAAATGTATAATAGATATTGTGAAATTGGAAAAAATGTTCAAAAGGAAGGGAAAATATGGAGGGGGAAGGGAAAAGGAAGGAAGGAAAAAGAAAAAATGATAAAAGGGTAAAGTAGAAACAAAGTTTTGCAAATAAGGAAGGGAAGGGGGTTGAAGGAAAGAGAGGAAAATGGGAAAAAATGAGGAATTAAGATATATCATGTACAGAGCCGGGCGTGGTGGTGCACGCCTTTAATCCCAGCACTCGGGAGGCTGAGGCAGGAGGAGCGTTGTGAGTTCAAGGCCCACTTGGGCTACATCACTAGCGCAAGGCCGGCCTGAGCTAAATAGTGCAACTCTGCCTCAAAAAACTAGGGCTGGGAGTTTGGCTCAGTGGCTTAAGCGCCTGTCTGGCAGGTGTGAGGCTGTGAGTTTGAACCCCAGTGCCACTAAAAAAAAAAAAAAGATATATCATGTACATATATAAATTCCCTATATGATGAATGTGATCATTATGTATATCTAAATTGTACAAATAAACTTAATAATAAAAAAAGAAACTTAAAAAAGACCAAAATTTAGACTTCCAGGAAAATGTTGGAGTGGTAAGCAACAACTCAGCCTCTTTGAGATTTTGAATTCAGACAGTGGAAAATAACAACTGCGGGAAGGAAAAAAAGGTGAGGTAAGGGGCACCTGGAAGAATCTGATAGGAAAATTAAAACCTACAGATAAATTGAAGAGACAGAATACAACTAGGAAAAGGGCGTGATGGTGCATGACTGTAATGCCAGCACTTGGAAAGCTAAGGCAGGATTGCCACAAGTTCTAGCTAGCTGAGCTACATAATGAATTCAAGGCCGGCCTGAACTGCATAGTAAGACCTTGTTTCAAACAAACAAATAAATAAACACCCCAAAAAAGAAAAGAAAAGGGAAAATCTCCATTTCCCCCACCCCCAGCTAATGGCTCATGGGAAAGGAAGCATGCATCTATAGAGACAAGAGGAAAGCAGGGATGCCAGAGAGCTGCAGAGAGAAATGCAGCAGTGGAGTGGATTACAGATGCTGTGAGCAGCAACAGTTAGTGAGTGACTCCAGTCCAAGTACTCATCATACTCCCTGAAGAGAATGCTTTGTTGGATGCTGTTCCAGGGAGGGGTTGATCGTTTGAACCTGTAAATCAGAGCAGCCACAGAATGGCTTTAATTTAGGGCTCCCAGTGTCACATTCCCAAAGTGACTGGGTGAGGGACAGCCATTAGAGGTGGCCATGGTCAGAGAGCTGTGGTCAGCCTAGCAGGAGACCCTGCAACGGATTTAATGAAATGACTTAGGCCCCACACCCACAGCCAAAGGACAGGCTCAGTTTGACTCTCTCTGAATTTGAAAGTCAAAGAACTGGCATTCTTATCCTAGTCCTACTGCTTGCTGGTGCCCGCATTCAGTATGGATCTGGGATCTGACTGCCTTCTTTACCTACTGGCTGGAGCAGTGATACATCTAAGTGGACGCTGCCTCAAAATAGATCCCAGAAGATAACCACATGCTTAAAATCACATGGAAATTTTTTTCTTTCTTTTGTTTGGTTGTGTGTGCGTGTGCATTGTTTTTACATTTTTTATGCTTTAGTTTTCTTTTTCTCTTCTTTCCTCTTTTTTCACTAGTTTCTTGAGCTTTGAGAATTTTCCTTTGTTCTGTTTCCTTGTTTCTTCTTTTTTTTTTTTTTCTTTTTTGTCGGTACCGGGGATCGAACTCACAACCTCGCTCCTGCCAAGCAGGCACTTAAACCACTGAGCCAAACTCCCAGCCCTTTTTCCTTGTTTCTTATCTCTTTTTCTTATTGTTTTTTTCTTTATTTTTCCCTCTTTGTCCTTTTAATTTTTCTCCTTTCAATTTTTCTCACTTATTTTACGTTCTATACAATTTCTTTCTTTTTTTCTTCCTCTGTTTTATCTTCTATTTCTAGTCAGTTTTTTCTCTTGCTTTTACCTAATTTTGTAAATATCCTTCTGCTCATTAATAGAATCATTTATACTGTTGGGGCACAATTATAATGTAAGAACACTTTTGTAAAATACCAAACTTATAGGTATTTCATGATCAGTTAGAGGTCTCTGATCAAGTTTCTATTCTGCCATTTCTGCTGAATTCAATTGATCTTAACAGTGTCCACAGCCCAGCTGCATACCTCTAATGAGCACTGAGTCAGAGTAACTGTATATACCTTAAGGCACCCTGGGCTGTTTCAAGGACACCTTGAATATGCTCACTCTATAAGGGCCCTGATCCCGGAACTTTTCTATATTATGGTAATGCATTTAACTATGCTCACTCTGTAAAGGCCCCCTCCCCTTGTTCCAGTACTGTTTCTATATTATGATAAACAATTCCTTTCTTTCAACGAATCTGTTTAAAACTAGCCTGCCTGCCAATGTATGACTCAGTGCATGTAACCAATTTTGTAGCTTTTGTCACTTGCTTTGTATTTCCCACTTATAAACGCTATACAAACCAAACTCTTTCTAAATTCAGTGCTGTTGTCTTTATGGAATTATCCTACAACAGCTCACTGGCATGAAGATCCAACAGTCTACCAGTACCAGAATAAAGATTAAAGGCTGCCTTCTTATCTCCTCAGTGCAAAGAGTCTTCCTTTCAGATTGGTTTGGCTTGGGAATTTTCCCACAACAATACCCCTTCTACCTCCTCCTTTTTGTATCGTAGATTTTAGGCTTTCAAAGTTTTTGTCTTGAATTCCCCCAGTCCCAAATGCTAAGTCTTTAACTACAGAATCATAAAGTTCTGTCAATCTTTTAAAAGTTAGTAAACTTGTAAATTTACTATTGAATTCTTTTCTTCCATTAGTGGAGATAAAACCATCACATTTAGCTGTAACATATTAGGTATAAGCTGATTCCTGGTTTATCTTGATATTTTTACCATAATTGCAGATTTCTTCTCTAGGATTAAGGGTGGTACATAATTTGTTCTTATGGTATCTTAGTATCCAATTTTTTGGGACTATAGCTAATTCAACTGGTATTAACAGGGTCCCATAATTGTCACTATTTCTCTAGAAGCCAACACTCAGATTATTTTTGTGATATTAACAATACTAGGATACATTCTAGAATATTAGCAATAGTAGGATACATTCCAGAGAAGTCAATTTCTGAGCTAACTACACTGAGTCCCCCTCCCAATTTAACCAAAATGGCTGGATCTTGGAGCTACGGCAAATGATTGCAGTTGAACATGCCCAAAGTGTATCACTGAAAAGCAACTATAGAAGTCACTATACTGGCAACAAAATCTTTAGGCTATAAGCATCCACAGATCTGAGTACAAAACAAACAAAATAACAGAAAAACAATAAGACAGGGCAACAAAATGCCTCTCAAAACTCACAACTCCCCCAAAGCCAATCCAGAGGGAGCAAAGGGGCAGAATATCATAAGCCACACACCCAAATTACTTGAAAAGATAACAGAGAAGGCTAAAAAATAGAACAAAGACATATTTAGCAGAATCAGAGAAGATATAACTACCCAGATAATGAAAGTCATAACCAAAAAGATGCAGAAGCTTTCACAGGACACTAATAAAAAGCTAGATGAGCTAAACAAAATGATACAAAACAATCACAAATCTCGTTCATACAGTTAAAAGTGGCAAATTAAGGGTTAGCTCAGTTTGTCATTTTCTAGGCTGTGTTTGATGCTATTAGTACCACTGTAGCCAAAATTGACATAATTGTTCTAAACACCTGTTGGTCCTCGTAGTCCATGACTGAGATTGACTAAGGGTCACAGAAAATACTGTGGCACAGTGGCAAAGAACCAGGGACTAGGCTAAACAAACAACAACTTCTCAACTCCAACAAACTGAAGAGGTAATATCTTCCAACTGACTCAAAACCAAAAAACCAGCTACACATGGAAGATACCTCAGAGAAGTACTCATCACCTAAGGGTCTTAAACACTAACAATAAAGCAACCCACCATAGGCAACTTACAAGCATCACCACAGGAATTAAACCAAAAAAAATGACAAAAGAAAATGAGAAGACACTTAAGCAAAATGCAACCCCAGACATCCAGTTCACCAAAGGCAAATCCAGGGGGCAATGAGGTGGGACAATCCAAAAACCCCCCATCAGGCCTTTCTGAAGTGCTAACAACAAAGCAATTGAATGAGGCTCTGGAAAAAATGAAATCAGAAATAAACTCTCAGGTAACTACAGAGATTACCACAATACACACTATGCTTAGCAATGTTAGAGCAGATACAGACAGAAAAATAGATGAGCCTAAGAAAATTATGGAAGTTCAGCACAGGAAAGAAATGGAATCCATAAAGCAGATTCAAGCAGATATCCAGGAGAAGAAAAACTCCACTGAAAGTATTTGATGCAGGTTAGGCCAGTGTGAGGACAGGATCTCAGATATTGAAGACAGGCATGCAGTTAGCAACCAGGAAAAGGAAGATTTCTCAAAAACAGTAAGAGAGCCGGGTGTGGTGGCACACGCCTTCAATCCCAGCACTCGGGAGGCAGAGGTAGGTGGAGCATTGTGAGTTCAAGGCTGGCTTGGGCTACAACGCAAGCACAAGGCTGGCCTGAGCTACATAGTGCGACCCTGCCTCAAAAAACTAGGGCCGGGAGTTTGGCTCAGTGGCTTAAGCGCCTGTCCGGCAGGTGTGAGGCTGTGAGTTCGATCCCCAGTGCCGCAAAAAAAAAAAAAAAGAAAGAGAAAAACCAGTAAGAGACCATGAGAAATCAATCCAGCAGTTGCAAGATGAGACAAAGAAAAATAACTTACTATTGATTCGAGTTAATGAAAAAGCAGGAGATACCACAAATTACATTAACAAAATGTTCACAGACATCATGGCAGAAAATTTTCCAGGCACAGAAAAAAGAATTTGTCATACAGATAAACAAGGCATATAGAACTCTAATTAGCCATGATAAAAAAAATTAACAGTGAAGCATATCAGAGTCAAGATTCCAGAAATTAAACACAAAAATAGAATATTTAAAGCAGTTAGAGAAAAAAAAATAAATCACCTATAAAGGAAAGAACATCAGAAGCACAGCTGACTTCTCAGCACAAACTCTTAAGTCAAGGAGAGCTTGGAGTGAAGTATTAGAAGTTCTAGAAGAAAATAACTTTCAACCCAGATTGATGTACCTTGCAAAAATATCTTTCAAAATTGATGCAGAAATAAGATACTTCCATGACAAAGAACATCTGAGGAAATTTATGACCACCAAACCAGCACTCCAAAATGTTCTGAAGGACATTCTAGAAAGAGATACTAAGGACTACAGCTCCATGAACCCCAACAGAAGGAATCCACCTGGGAAGGCAAATAATTAGATGAAGGGAAGGAGGAGCCAACAACAGGAAAATAACATGATAAGGATAAGTCAATACATGTCAGTTATAACTATCAAAGTTAATGATCTCAATTCAGCAATCAAAAGACACAGACTGGCAGAATGGATCAAGAAGCAAGATCCAACAATATGAAACATATAAGAAACACATTTTATTCAAAAAGAAATACATAGACTGAAAGTCATAGGATGGAAAACAATACTCCATGTGACAGGAACCCAGAAAAAACCAGGGGTAGCCATTCTATTTGCAAACAAAATGAATTTCAAGCCAAGACTGATTAAGAGAGATAAAGAAGGGCACTACATCATCATAAAGGGAACAATCCAAAAGGAAGAGATAACAATCATAAGTATATATGTAACAAATACCAGTGCACTCAACTACATAAAACAATTACTAACAGACATGAAAAAATCAAATAAGCCCTAATACAATTGTATTGGGAGACATCAATACCTCACAGTCACAAAAAGACTGATCAACTAGGCAAAAAAATCAATAATGAAATATTAGAACTAAATCTGACTTTTGAACAAATGAATTTAAGAGATGTCTATACAGTGTTCCACCCCACAACATCAGAATACACATTCTTCTCAGCTGCACATGGGACATTCTCCAAAATAGACCATATACTGGCTCATAGAACGTGCTTAAGTAAATGCAAGGGAACTGAAATTATCCCATACTATCAGACCACAGGGCAATGAAATTGGAAATCCGTGGCAAAAGAAACCACAAGAACTTTATAAACACATGGAAATTAAATAGCACCCTACTGAACAATCAATGGGTCACAGATGAAATTAAAGAAGAAATTAGACAGTTTTTATAGTTGAACAATAATGACAATACAACATACCAGAACTTATGGGACACAAATGAAAGCAGTCTTAAGAGGTAAATTTATAGCAGTAAACACCCAGATCAGGAAAACAGCAAGCACATATAAACAACTTAATGGTGAACCTCAAACTTCTAGAAAAAGCAGAGCATCTAAAAGCTCATATGAGGGAGGAAATTATAAAGATAAGAGCAGAAATTAATGTACTGGAGACTAAAATACAATACAAAAAAATCAATGAATTAAAGAGTTGGTTCTTTGAACAATTAAATAAAATTGACAAACGCTTATCTAACCTTATCCAAAAAAGGAAAAAAAAAAGACTCAAATCCATGCAATTAGGAATGAAAAGGGTGAAATCATAACAGAACCTGCAGAAATCCAGAAGATCATCTATACTTACTTTGAAAACTTGTGTTCCAATAAAATGGAAAATACAAAAGAAATGGACAGATTCCTAGATACATATGAATTACCAAAGCTGAATGAAGAAGTTATAAAAATCCTAAATAAACCAATATCAATCAATCAAATTGAAGACATAATTAAAAACCTATCAACAAAGAAAGGTCTGGGCCCTGACAGTTTCACTGTTGAATTCTACAAGAAATTTAGAGAAGACCTAACACCACTATTTCTCAAACTCTTTAATGAAATTGAAAGGAAAGCAAGCATTACCCTGATACCAAAACCAACTAAGAAAAAGAAGTACAAGCCAATTTCCCTAATGAACAAAGATGCAAAAATCCTTAACAAGATATGGCAAACAGAATGCAGCAAATCATCAAGAAGATTATACATCATGATCAAGTGGGATTCATCCCAGGGATGCAGGGATGATTCAAAATACATAAATTCATAAAGGTAAAACACCATATTAACACAGCCAAGGACAAAAATCATATGATCATCTCAATAGATGCAGAAAAAGTTTTTTTACAAAGTCTAGCACCCATTCATGATAAGAATTCTACAAAAAATTGGAATAGATGGTCTTTATCTCAATCTGATAAAAGCTATCTATGACAAACCAACAGCCAACATCATACTAAATGGACAAAAACTCAAAACTATCTCTCTAAAATCAGGAACAAGACAAGGATGCTCACTGTCTCTACTCTTATTCTTATTCAACATAGTCCTGGAAACTTTAGCCAGAGCAATTAGATAAGAGAAAGAAATAAAAGGAATAAAGATAGGAAAGGAAGAAGTTAAACTATTGTTATTTGCAGATGAAATGATACTCTACATAGGAGACCCCAGAAAGTCCACCAAAAGACTACTAGATTTAATATGCAAATTCAGTAATGTAGCTGGATACAAAGTCAACACTCAAAAATCAATAGCCTTCCTGTACACAAATAACAAACTCACTGAGAGAATTCATGGAAATAATACTTTTCACAATAGCATCCAAAAAAATGAAATACCTAGGAATCAGTCTAATAAAGGAAGTAAAAGACCACTATATTGAAAACTACAGTACTCTGAAAAAGGAGATAGAAAAGGATATTAGAAAATAGAGAGCTATCCTGTGCTCTTGGTTAGGAAGAACAAACATAGTGAAAATGGCCATACTTTCAAAACTATTAAACAGATTCAATGCAATTCCAATCAAAATACCAATAGTGTATCGCACAGAGTTAGAGAAAACAATCCTAAAATTCATCTGGAACCGGAAGAGACCTAGAGTAGCAAAGGCAGTCCAGGGCAACAAAGACAAGACAGGGGGCATCACAATCCTTGAATTGAAATTATAATATAAAGCTACTGTGATAAAAATAGCACGGTACTGGCAAAACTAAAACAAAAAGAAAACAGACCTAAAGATCAATGGACCAGATTAGAAGATGCAGAAACAATTCCAGACACACTGACCCACCTTGTCTCTCACAAAGGTGCCAAGCACATTCACTGGAAGAAAGATAGCCTTTTTAAAAAATAGTGTTAAAAAAAACTGACTCTACACATGCCAAAGATTAAAACTGGACTCATCTTTCACCATGTACTAAGCTAAAACTGGAATTGATCAAGGATTTTTTTTTTTTTTTTTTGCAGCACCAGGGATCGAACTCACAACCTCGCACCTACCAGGGCAGGCACTTAAGCCACTGAGCCAAACTCCCAGCCCTGGTTTTTTGAGGTAGGGTCGCACTATGTAGCTCAGGCCGGCTTTGTGCTCGCGTTGTAGCCCAAGCCGGCCTCAAACTTGCAACGCTCCTCCTACCTCAGCTTCCTGAGTGCTGGGATTAAAGGCATGCACCACCACGCCCGGCAAGGATCTTAATATTTAAAACACAAACGTTAAATCTTCTGGAAGATGGAGTAGGCAAAACTCTTGAAGACAGTGGTGTAGGCAAAGACTTTATGAACAAAACCCTGATTGCACAGGAACTATCACAAAGAATCAACAACTGGGATCTCATCGTATTGAAAAGCTTTTACACAGCAAGAGAAACCACCACCAGAGTGAAGAGACAACCCACAATGTGGGAGAAAATGTTTGCCAGATGTACCTCAGACAAAGGATTACTATTGAGAACATATAAAGAACTCAAAAAAAAATCAAACTCCCCCCCCAAAAAAACTGAAGAAAATAGGAAAATAAAGTCTTTATCTCAATCTGATAAAAGCCATCTATGAAAAACCAATGGCCAATATCATAGTAAATGGAGAGGAGCTGAAAACTTTCACTCTAAAATCAGGAACTAGACAAGGAAGTCCACTATCACCACTCCTGTTCAATATGTTCTCAAAATATTAGCCAGAGCAATTACACAAAAGAAAAAAATAAAAGGGATATGGATAAGAAACAAAAAGGTAACTGTGTGTGGTGGCATACAGCTATAATCCCAGCACTCAGGAGGCTGAGAAAGGAGGATTGCTTCAAGCTTGAGGCCAGTCTGTATACATAGTGAGACCCTGTCCCAAAAACCAAAATGAAACAACAACAAAAAACAAAAGAAAAAAGAAAGTAAAACATCAAATTATTATCGTTTGCAGATGATATAATTCTCTACATAGAAGACCCCAAGGACTCCACAAAAAGACTCCTATAATTAATAAAAATATTCAGTAGCATAGCAAGATACAAAGTCAACACTCAAAATCTATAGCATCTCTATATATCAATAACAAAAACACTGAGAGAGAAATTAAGAAAAGAATGTTTCACAATATCATCAATAAAAATGAAACGCTTAGGAATTAACCTAACCAAGGAAGTGAAAAATCTTTATAATGAAAATGATAGTAAAATACTCTTAAAAATGAGATTGAAGAAAATATCAGAAAATGTAAATGACCTGGTGGGACATGCCTGTAATTCCAGCACTCAGGAAGCTGAGGCAGGAGGATTGCAATAGTCTGAGGTCAGCCTGGGCTACAAAAGCAAGTCCAAGGCCAGTCTGCATTACATAGTGAGATGTTGTCTCAAAAAAAGAAAGAAACAAAGAAACCAAGAGACAAACAAACAAGGAAAGAAAATACACGGAAAGATTTCCCCTGTTCCTGGATAGGCAGAACCACAATGGCCATACTTCTAAATCTGTTGTACTGATTTAATGCAATCCCAGTCAAAATACCAATAACATTCCACATAGAACTAGATAAAGCAATCCTAAAATTCATATGGAACCAGAAGAGACCTAGAATAGCAAAAGCTACTTTGGGCAACAAAGGTAAGGCAAGGGGTGTCACAATTCTGGCTTCAAATTATACTACAAAGCTACAGTGACTAAAAACAGCATGAAATTCACAAAAGAAAGAAAGAAAGAAAGAAAGAAAGAAAGAAAGAAAGAAAGAAAGAAAGAAAGAAAGAAAAATGTGTGGATGAATGGAACTGAATAGAAGATGCAGAAACAACTCCAAACACTCTCAGCTATGTTATCTTTGACAAAGGAGCCAAATCCTTTCACTGCAGGTAGAATAGCCTCTTTAACAAATGGTGCTGGGAAAACTTGCTATCTAATGCTAAAGACTGAACCTGGATCCATATATCTCACCATGCATTAAACTAAAATCAAAATGGATCAAAGATCTAAATGTTAGAACAGAAACAATCTGCTGAAAGACTAAATAGGTAAAACTCTTGAAGATATAGGTGCAAGCAAAGACTTTCTGAACACTATCTGGTTACACAAGAAATAATACCAAGACTCAAATAAGATCACATCAAATTAAAAAGTTTTTCTACAGCAAAGGAAACCACAAAGTGAAGAGATAACTTATAGAATGGGAAAATTTTTTGCCAGTTACTTCTCAGATAAAGGTCTAATATCTAGAAGATACAAAGAACTCAAAAAAATTAGACCTCCCAATTTTATTTTTTATTTTTTTTAAGGTTATACTCTTTTAATAAAATTTCTGTATTTCTGGAACAACTTATTCAATTCATATAATATGCATGATGCAATAAACAAAAGAAAACTGAGACAGTCTCCCCACAAAACTTTTAACAGTACAATGTAAAAGAATTTTTGTTTGTTTTTTTGAGACAGAGTCTCACTATGTAGCTCTGGCTGGTCTCAAACTCATGGTGATCCTCCTGGGATTACAGCCATGCACCACATGCACAGCTCCAACAGCCCTGTCTTCTGTTTACTTATGACATATACCTATTACTTTTTTTTTATACTCTAAATCATATACAAAGCTTTTAAAAAATGAATATTTCTTATAAAAATAGTTATTTTTTATGAATGAACTCTCAAAATAAATAAAAATGTTCTGTTTACCAATGTATATTGCATAGAAATAGTCAAATACTATATTTTTTAAAAAATGACAAAGTCAATTTTTTAAATGCCTGTTGCACATTAAAGCTGGTAATTCAAATTTTATTTATAATTTTAAAATTACACAATTCTGTAGGTATAAAACTTAAAAAACTTTTCCAATTTAAAAAAAGTCTTCTAAATTGACCTCCCAATTTTAAAGAACCAGTAGAAAAATGGGCATCTGAGATGAATAGATATTTCTCAGATGAAGAAGTATAAACAGTCAATTAATACATGATAAAATGTTTAACATTTCTGGCCTATACAGAAATGTAAATCAAAACAACACTGAGATTCAGTCTCAGTTCAAAAAGAATAAGTATCATGAAGATATCAACCAATAACAAATGCTGGTGGAGTTGTGGGGGAAAAGGAACCCTTCTCCACAGTTGGTAGGAGTGTAGACTCGTAGTACTATGGAAATAAATATGTAGTTTGCTCACAAAATTAAAAATAGAAACTCCATTTGATTCAGCTTCCCCTTCTAAGTATTTTCCCAAAAGAGTTAAAGACATCATACCACAGTTATGTGTGCCTACCCCTGTGTATTGTAGCACAATTCATAATTGCTAAATCTTAGAAGTAGCCTATATATCCATCAACAATGAATGAAAAGAGAAAATGTGGTATTTACAATAAGTCCCTGTCTTGGTTACTTTTCATTCATTGCTGAGACAAAATACCTAATGCTCAAAATTAGGGAAGGAAAGGTTTATTTATCTTACAGTTTTTGAAGGTTTCAGTCCATAATCAGCTGGCTCCAAGGCAGAGTGGCATGGCACTGGGGCAACACTTCAAGGCAGCAGCTGAGCAAAAGCAGCCAGAGTAGAAAGAGGGGGCCAAGAGCAAGTCTCTTCTCCCTTATATTGTACACAGGACACACACCACCACCACCAGGGTGAGTGTAACATTCACAAATCTCCTTGCCTTGCTTTGCACAGGATGAGGATATTTACAAAGCAAGAACCCTAGCTCCCTGCTGAGTCTCTCAGTTAAACTCAGTTAAACTTCTGACCTTCTCAAATTGACACAAGGAACCGGTAAACTGTTTGTGCTCTACACCCCAGGATGTAGAGCTGCTGAGTTACTTAATTAAGCTTCTAGACTTCTCAAGTTGACACAATATACAAACCATAACAGTCCCCAACTTATGAACAAGTTCTATTTTGGGAGAATGTAATTTGGATTTACTCATAAGTCTGACAAAGTAGTTGTAAGCCGTATTTTCACTTTTGTTTCTGTGGTTATTGATTTGTGCTTCCTAGCAGTCCCCTCCACATCACCAATGCTTTTCCCCTTGTTTTCACACATCCTGGGCTCTAAGTGAATACTGTACTACTCTACACGATTGCAATGTACAAAGCAGTATGACGGTAACAATGTCTGGCAGACACCTGAGCTAATTCTGCAATACGTTCAAATCCACAAATGTTATTAATACTATGAGGTCCATTCAGATCTGTGAAATTTCACAACTTGCATGTGCATAAGTTAAGAGACTTACTGTATACAACCATGGAGTACTACTCTGCCATTAAAACAGTTAAACTTGAGTCATTTTTATGAAAATGGACTAACCTTGAGACCGTAATGTTTTTCTTGGGGTTTTTTTTGGGTTTTTTTTGTTTTATGTTTTTTTTTTTTGGCGGCACCAGGGATTGAACTCACAACCTCGCGCCTGTCAGACAGGCGCTTAAGTCACTGAACCAAACTCCCAGCCCTGGTTTTTTGAGGCAGGGTCGCACTGTGTAGCTCAGGCCTGTCTTGTGCTCGCGTTGTAGCCCAAGCCGGCCTCAAACTCACAACGCTCCTCCTACCTCAGCCTCCCGAGTGCTGGGATTAAAGGCGTGTGCCACCACGCCCGGCTGAGACCATAATGTTAAGTAAAGTAAATCAGACATATTGCCTTAAAGATCATATGATTTCTCTCTTTTATTTTATGAAAAAATAAAACAAATCTTCATAACCAATATTAAGAGAATAACAACAGTTGTTATACTGTGCATCTTTATCTTCAAAGTAGTTAGTATAAGACATAAATCAAAAGGCTTCTTACATTTCTAGGAAAATGTTTGCACCTTGAGACCATATTGTTAACTGAAATAAATCGGACACACATGTGTAAAAACCACATTATTTCTCTGGTGTGAGAAACTAAAAGTGTAAATAAGGACCAAAATGTATAAAAGGTATTGTGAAATATGAAAAAGATGTTCAATTGGAGAGTGGGAGAAGGGAAGGAGGAGGAGATAGGAAAGAAGGGAAAAGTTTAAAAAATGAGAAAAGAGGAAAAAATAGAAATAAAGCTTTTGTAAATGGGGAGGGGTGGAGGGGTGGACGGAAGGGTAGGGAAAAAAATGGAAAAGAATCAGATTGTATCATGTACAGGTATAAATTCTCTACGATGAATGTGATCATTATGTATATCTAAAATGTACCAATAAATCTGATAAAAACAACAACAAAAATAAAGATGTATATTGAGAAAAAAAGTTTCTTACAAAAAAGAAACTAACAGATAATAACACAATGACTTTACAGTGAACTAAGATAAACTATTAATATAAATGAAACAAATTAGCATACACAGTAAAACTGTAGCATGTGAGTAATTTGTTCTGTGAGTGTTCTGAGAAATATTTCTAGTAAGTTTTTAACTAAATAAATATCAATATCTTGAACATTCAAGTTCACTGAAATGTAAGTAGCATGTGATTGCAACTAACTCATGATAACGAATAAGCCTATGGTCTCTCCCTTCCTCCCTCTCCCCACCCTCTCTGGTATTGTATGTGATCATTTCCTAACAGCAAGAAGTTATGCAGTAGATCTCATTTGCAGAGGAGGAGAAAAAGGTGCAGGAATCCCTCATTTCAAATGAAACTAGGGAGAAACATAAAATATGAGACAAAGTGCAAAATTTTGTAGAAAATACCACCAAATAAGGGTGTAGCACTGCAAGTGTTGAATCTTTTTACCAATAATGCAATGACACATTTTCATGAAATCCTCAAAATGAAGCAAAAGTAAGTGTCATTAGATAGGTTCCTTGTTAAAGTTGCATGAAAAGGAAAAGATTCCAGGACTTCTGGGAAGATGGCGGAATATTAAGCAACAGAGAAACAGCCAATCCCATATTTGGAATCCAGACGCTAAAATATAGCAAAGTGAGGAAGAGAAGGAAGAGAAAAGGGGGCCTCCAGGACCCAGCAGGATTCTGAAGGAAAAATTAGAACCTACCGGGAAAGCAAAGAGAGTGGCCACAACACAGAAGAGGGAAGGGGTAAGTAGTACTTTCTCCCTGAGCTCCAGTTCACAGAGTGGGAGGGGCGTGGCTCAAACCTGCAGAGGCATGGTGACTACTGGTGACTCCAAAGGCCTCTACAGAGAAATGCACAGTGGACCAGGGCAGTGGATGCTGCAGACTACAGTGGGTGGTGAGTTATTTGGGTTCAGATGCCTCCCAGGAGAGGGAGATTGGCCAGTAGCCATTTTAAAAAGGAGCCAATGGAAGTCACAACACAGAGAAGCTGCAGGTTGGTTCCATCTAGCAGCTCCAAGTGTCAGTCTGAGGCATAAGTGAATTCAATGTGGCAAGAGGTCAGGGAGCCGAGTTCAGGCCAGTAGGAGACACTTGGTGTGTTATGGGCTGAAAAACTTAGGTCCTAGCTTCACAGGCAAAAACCAGAAGCCAGAACCTCTGTGGAACTAAAGGCCCAGGTTTACTGAAATTATCCACCATCACCATAATTCTACTGCTGGCTTGTTGGAAGGGGTGTCAATCAACATCAATCTGGAATCTGTGTGACAAATCTGTCAACCAGTGACATTAGAGACACATCCAGAAGTGGACATTCATCTTTCTGCCTTAATTCCTTTCTTTTTTTAATTTTTTTTTAATATGATTTTTCTTGTTTTTATTTGAGTGAGAACAGTGCTTGTAGTATTTTTATGTTTTGTTTTTGTTCTGTTCTTTCTGTTTCTTCCTTCTTTCTTTCCCTCCTATTATCTTCACCAGTTCTCAAATTGAGTAATCTTTACCAGTTCCATAATCTTCCTTTGTCGCACAGACTTGCTTCTAATCCATTTCTCTATTTTTTCCCTAACCACTTTTAAATTTTGTCCCCTGAAGGTAAAATTGCCATATAGAGGGGATAATTACTTTATATAATTTTCTGGTTTGTTTTAGATTTGGTTATATAAGGTAAGATCAGGTAGGATCTTGCAAGAGACCCAAAACCCAAAGTCAGGTACACGTGGAAGATGCATCTGAGAAGTAGTCATTTCCTAAGCATTCTCAATACTAACAATAAAAATACATACCATAAATAACTTAAAAGCATCAACACGAGAATTTAACTTAAAAAAGAAGAAAGTCTGGGACCCTAGAGCTGCTTACCAGGGACTGACCAACATAGCTGCAGGGACTTAGAGAGCTTGCGCTCCCCACACCAGAGCGCCGAGCGCGCGTGAGCTCCATACTTCAGTGGAGCTGCTTGTGCGTGCGCCAGCCCAGAACTCGCTGACTCCCACCCAGGCGGGTTTCTCCCGGCACTGTAGGCCTGTGACTTGCCCAGGCTTGGCTGGTGGAGCAGTTGTTCTGAACTTGCAGACGGACCCGGGCTCTGGGCAGCGTCACTTGGCGGTACTCTGCCTAACTCCCCGGGACCCGGAGGCCTTGGCCCCCCACCCAGTTAAGGCGGAGGCTCCACCCGCACGCCCCGGGAGGCCGCCCTCACTGGCTGTGCCCAGGGCCCAACTCCACCGGGTCCCGTGATTCACTGCGATCCAAGAATCGGCACGACCCTCACGGGAACACCCGGCCTGCCTCGCAGGACACAGGGCCACATAGGTTCTAGAAGAAAATGACAAAACGAAAGACCAAGAGGCAGTCTCTGTCCCCTAGCCCACAAAGAACAAACCCAGGAGACACTGAAATGGAAGACAGTGGGAGTCACACAAAGGGACTTTGTGAAATGATAGAAAATGCAGTAAAGAAACAGCTTGATGAAGCTATAGAGAAATTCAAATCAGAAATATTCTCTCAACTAAAAAATGAAATGAGAATCATTATTAAAGAAATGTTGTGTGTATCTAAAGAAGAGCAAGACAAAAAAATAGAAGAACTTAAGAAAATGATCGAAACCCTGAATGAACAATATAAGACACAAACAATGCATGAAACAGATGCAAAGGGAAATGCAGGAAAAGAAAAACTCCATGGAAAGTATGAAAAACCGCTTAAACGAAGCTGAAGATAGAATCTCAGATCTTGAAGACAGCATGGGAGATTATGGCCACGAAAGAAAAGATCTCCTAAAAATATTAAGGAACCAAGAAACAACAATTCAACAGCTGCAAGACGATGCCAAGAGAAATAACATAAGATTAATAGGCATAAATGAAACAGCAGGTGTCAATACTAATGACCTGCAAAGACTATTCACAGAAATAATAGCAGAAAACTTTCCAAACATGGGAAGAGAATCTGAAATACTGGTAACTGAGGCATACAGAACCCCAATTAACCACAACCAAAATAAATCCTCACGCAGACATATAATAATAAGGGTATCAGAAATACAGCACAAGAACAAAATACTAAAAGCTGTCAGAGAAAAGAAACAGATCACCTATGAAGGAAAGCCTATCAGAATCACAGCAGACTTCTCAACACAAACCTTTAAGTCAAGAAGACCTTGGAGTGAAGTATTTCAAATCCTGAAAGAAAACAACTTTCAACCCAGATTGATGTACCCTGCAAAACTATCCTTAAAAATTGATGGAGAAATAAAATACTTTCATTACAAAGAA
>RJWM01016519.1:0-45254 GCA_004363535.1 Dasyprocta punctata
TGCCTTGCCTTTGTTGCCCAGAATTGCCTTTGCTATTCTAGGTCTCTTCTGGTTCCAGATGAATTTTAGGAACAATTTCTCTAGATTTGTGAGGTATGCTAATGGTATTTTGATTGGAATTGCATTAAATCTGTACAACAGTTTTGGGAGAATGGCCATTTTCACAATGTTGTTTCTTCCTATCCATGAACACGGAATATCTTTCCATTTTCTCAAATTGTCTTCAACTTCTTTTTTAGAGTACTGTAATTTTTACTGTAAGATCTTTTACTTCTTTTATTAGACTGACTCCTAAGTATTTCATTTTTCTGGATGCCATTGTGAATGGTGTGGTTTTTCTTATTTCTCTCTCAGTGAGTTTGTTGTTTTTGTACGGGAATGATGCTGATTTTTGAATGTTGACTTTGTATCCAGCTACATTATTGAATTTGGTTATTACATCTAGGAGTCTTTCAATAGATTTTTGGGGGTCTTCTGTGTAGAGTATCGTATCATCTGTAAATAATGATAATTTGATGTCTTCCTTTCCTATCGTTATTCCTTTTATTTGTCTCTCATGCCTAATTTCTCTGGTTAATGTTTCCAACACTATATTGAATAGGAGTGGTGACTGGACAACCTAATCTTGTTCCTGATTTTAGAGTGAAAGCTTTCAGTTTTTGGCCATTTAATATGATGCTGGCTGTTGGTTTGTCATAGATGGCTTTTATTAGATTGAGGTAAAGACCATCTATTCCAATTTTCTGTAGGGTTCTTATCATGAATGAGTGTTGGACTTCATCAAAAGCTTTTTCTTCATTACTTGAGATGATCATGTGATTCTTATCTTTGGCTCTATTGATATGGTGTATTACATTTATTGATTTATATATGTTGAACCATCCCTGCATTCCTGGGATGGTCATGGTGTATACTTTTCTTAATGGCTTACAGCATTCTCTTTGCCAGTATTTTATTGAGAATATTTGCATATATGTTCATGAGGGAGATTGGTCTGTAGTTCTCTTTTTTGGTTGAGTCTTTCTCTGGTTTTGGTATTAGGGTAATACTTGCTTCCAGAAAAGATTGATGGAGAATTGCTTCTCTTTCAATTTCATTGGTGAGTTTGAGGAGTGTTGGCATTAAGTCTTCCTTCAGTTTCTTGTAGAGTTCAGCTGTGAATCCATTAGGACCTGGGCTTTCCTTTGTTGGTAAGGTTCTAATTATCTTTTCAATTTCATTAACTGAAATTGTGTTATTCAGCAGTTTTACATCTTCTTGGTCCAGCTTTGGCAATTTATGTGTTTCTAGGAATCTATCCATTTCTTCTATGTTATCAAACCTATGAGAGTAAAGATTTTTAAAATAGGTATTGATGATCTTCTGTATTTCCACAGATTTTGTAGTGATTTTGCCCTTTTCATTCCTTGTTGCATGAAGTTGAGTTTTTTCTTTCTTCTTTTAAATAAGGTTGGCTAGGGTCTTATCCATTTTATTTAGTCTTTGAAAGAATCAGCTCTTTGATTCGTTAATTCTTTGTGTTGTTCTCTTAGTCTCAATTGCATTAATTTCTGCTCTGATTTTTATAATTTCCTCCCTTCTTTTGGCTTTGGGCTTGACTTGCTCTTTTTCTAGATATTTGAGGTATAGGATCAGGTTATTTGAGTTCATTCTGTTTTCCTGATGTGGGAATTCACTTCAATAAATTTCCCTCTGAGGACTGTTTTCATTTGATCCCACAGGCCCTGGTAAGTTGTATTTACATTTTTGTTTGCTTGCAGATGTTGTCTAATTTCTTCTTTAATTTCCTTTGTGACCCATTGAGGGTTCAGGAGTATATTATTTAATTTCCATGTGTTTATGAAGTTTTTGCAGTTTCTTTTGTCGTTAATTTCTATTTCATGGCACTATGATCAGATAAAATGCATGGAATAATTTTTATTCTTTTGCATTTACTTAAGTGTGTTCTATGAGTTAGTATATGGTCTGTTTTAGAGAACGCCCCATGTGAAACTGAGAAGAATGTGTATTCTGATGTTGTTGGGTGACACACTCTGTACATGTATTTGTTCATAAGTTTGATTCAGTTCTTTTATTTCTTTGCTAATTTTCTGTCTAGTTGATCTGTCTCTTTGTGTCAATGGGGTGTTAAGGTTTCTCATTATAATTGTGTTATTGCTTATTTGATTTTTCATGTCTATTAATATTTGTTTTATATAGCTGGGTGCTCCTGTAGTTGGTACATATATATTTAAGATTGTTATCTCTTCCTCTTGAAATTTCCCCTAACCAGTATGTAGTGACCTTCTTTATCTCTTTTGATCATTGTTGGTTTGAAGTTCACATTGTTTGCAAATAGAATAGTTACCCCTGTATTTTTGGGGGGGGTTCCTTTTGCATGGAGTATTGTTTTCCATCCTTTGACTTTCAGTCTATGAATTTTCATTTGGGTTAGGTGGGTTTTTTGTATACAGTATACAGTTGGATGTTATTTCTTGATCCATTCTGCCAGTTTGTTTCTTTTAATTGTTAAATTGAGGCCATTTACATTAATGGTAGTAAGTGATATATATTGACTCATTTTTCTCATGTTATCTTTCTGCTATTGGTTCTTTACCTTCCCCCTCTGTTTAATTGTTTGCCCTGCTAGGTGATTTTTCTTGGTGGTGTTCTTGAAGTTGTCACTATTTTTATGTCTATCTCAAATATCTTTCAGTATTTTTTGTAGAGTTGGTTTGGTGGTCATGAAGTTCTTTAGTTGTTCTTTATCGTGAAAGTATCCTATTTCTCCATCGATTTTGAAACACAGTTTTGCAGGGTACATCAATCTGTGTTGGAAGTCATTTTCCTTTAGGATTTGAAATGCTTCACTCCGTGCTCTTATTGACTTGATTATTTGTGTGCAGAAGTCTACTGTGATTCTGATGGGCTTTCCTTTATAGGTGATTTGTTTCTTTCCTGTAATAGCTTTTAATATTCTATTCTTATGTTGAATTTCTGGGATGTTGATTTTTATATGTCTGGGTGTGGGTTTATTTTGGTTATGACTAATTGGAGTTATATAGGCTTCAATTATCAGTATGTCAGTTTCCTTTCCCATGTTTGGGAAATTTTCTGCTATCATTTCTCTAAACAGTTTTTTTTAATATCATTTGTGTTGTCACCTTCTTGTTTGTTTTCATCTATTAGTCTTATTTGTTTTTCTTTGCATTGTCTTGCAACTGTTGAATTATTTCCTGATTTCTTATTATTTTTAAAAGATCTTTCCTGATCACTAGCTCCAATATTTTCTTCGAGGTCTGTCAGGTGGTTTTGCCAGCTTAAGATGGAATTTTTGATTTCCTGAATAGCTCTTTGATTCTGTTTCATGCATTCTAATTCTTTCTTATATTGTTCATTAAATGTTTCCAACATTTTGCAGTGCTCTTCTATTTTTTCAACTATGTCTTCTTTAGGTGTGTTGAACATTTCTTTCATTACATTTATCATTTCTCATTTTACCTGGGAGATTATTTCTGATCCTATTTCCTTTACGGCTTCATGGAGATGTTTCTTTACTTCAGTTGCTATCATTTCAAAAGTTCAGGTGTATGGCTTTCATTTTCTTCTATGTCCATGTCTCCTAGGCTTGGTTGGGATGGGCTGGAGGTTTGAGACTGCATTTTGCTCTTTTGTTTTGTCATTTTCATTATTCCCCTAGGGCAGCTGATGCAAAGTCTCAGTTGTTTCCTGGGTTGAGGATGACTGTCTGTACTGGAGGGGGCTTCCCCAGCTGAGTGGGGTTCTTTAGGCTGGCCTTACTAGGTCTTGGTGGCACTCAGAGGCTCCCAGAAAGGGTAGAGTAAGCTGGGTGAACTTTCAGCATACCCCACATGGCATGTTGATGCTTCTTTGCTGATTTGATTTGCTGGGTGGTCCCTACCAGGTGCTGAGTGACCTCCAAGGCTGCATGCTTAGGTGGAGTACACAGTGCAGGTCTTCAGTTTCACACCAAGCAGGAGACCGATGCTCCCCTGCTGTTTCTGGTCACTGGCCAGGGCTCTACCAGGAGACAAACAGCACACCAAGGCTCCCTGCCTGCTTGGGTTGCCGGGCAGGACACCACCAGTACACAAAGGGCACACCAAGGCTCCTCGTTTGTTTGTGGTTGCTGGGTGGGGCCCCACCAGCTTCTGAGCAGCATATCAAGGCTGCACAGCTAGATGGAGTAAACTGTGCAGGCCTTCAACTCACGCCACACGGTGCACCAAAGCTACCCAGCTGTTTGGGGTCACTAGGCAGGGCCCTACCAGGACCTGAGCCACGTACCAAGGCTCCCGGCTACTTCAGAAAGCTGAATTGCTAAGTGCAGGGTGAAAAAGCATTGTATTGCTCTTATGCTACACACAGACACTGGTTTATCATGATTCCTTTATAGTTTTTACCTTTTCTAGTAAGACAAAGCAATACCCATTCAGTAGAATCTGAAGTTTAAAGTTTGACTTTTTCTTGTGATGCTGGCCAGGGGCAGCAAGCTGTAGTTCCCAGTCAGCCACAAGATCACAAGGATAAACACTTTGTACTCTTCAGTACACTGTATTATTAAACTTTGATGTTCTGTAGGTTAGCTAAGAATTGTGATCAAAATATACAGTAAGTGTTTAAATTTTTAAAAATTTCTTCTTCAGTACACTGTATTATTAAACTTTGATGTTCTGTAGGTTAGCTAAGAATTGTGATCAAAATATACAGTAAGTGTTTAAATTTTTAAAAATTTATAACAAAAAACACTTTGGCATTAACCCTTGTCAAATATTCCCCCTTGCTTCAGTCACACTTGTCATTTTGGCCACTTCCTATAGCAGTTCTAGAAGTCCACTTTTATGGCTGGCTTCATGATATCTGATCAAAAATATGATGAATGCTGCTGATGAGTGTTATCCAATGGAAAAACAGACTGGTAAAAACATTAAGGTGTATCCTCACCCACCTATTCACTGGATCTGGAAGTGATTGACGTCTGGCTCTTTACCAAAGTTGAAATGATGATTGTGAAAGGTAAGCATTTCAAAGTCAATTCAGGATAGTGAGGCAACTACAACAGTGCAACTAAAGACACTATCAAGAGAGGACTCTTAGAACTACTTCATAAAATGTGAAGAATGCAGCTGGCCATGGTGATACACATTTGTAATCCCAGCACTCCAGAGGCTAGGCAAAAGGATTGTTATGAATTCGAGGTCAGCCTGGGCTACATGGTAAGTTGAATGATAGCTGAAACTGCATAGCAAAACCCTGTCTCGACACCTGTGCCCTGCCCCTCAAAGCAGTAAGAATTACGGGATAAATGTGTTTGAAATGACGTGGAACATTTTGAGGGAGTTAATAATATTGTGTTTTTTTTGCTGTAATAATTTTTTATTTGAACATTCATGGTATTATTCAGTCATACTTATTAAATGCATGCTTTGTTTAACATACTTCCATTTTACTATGGATTTATAACCACTTGCTAAGTTGAAAGTGTCCATATTGCCCCTTTCCACTTCTATTTCTCTCACCTCTGTCCTCCACATATGTAAATTTGCATGCAGTGGGAAGGAGATAGTGTTCAGTGCTGATGGCAGTACTGGAGTTGTACCAGTGCTTGCCACATGCAACAGAACCCAAGTTGGATATCCAAGACCTCCAAGAAAAAGTTTGATAAGACTTCATAACAAATTTTGATGGTTTGCTTATTGAAGGTAAAGGAGAATGATTCTAAATAGGGAATTGAAACCAGGTGTGGCAGTGCTTATCTATATAGTTCCCACTCCTTGGGAGGCTGAAGCAGAAGGATCACTTAAGCCGAAAAGTTTGAGGCCAGCCTGAGTGACATACTCAAAGGGTGTCTCCAAAACAAAAAATGAGGGGGATTTATTGATTTCTGAGCTGGTGACAGCATCTTCTAATTGACTGGAAACCTCATCTTTCCCTTATTTGAGAACCCCATTATCAGTATATCATGCTTCCTATTGTACTATCAAGCAGGTACTCTCATAAATAAGACACAGCAGAATGATAAGAGATTAATGTTAGTGCAACGGGAATGAGCAATATAATGACAGAGAAAATGATGCAATTTGTAGTGATTTGTAAATCCGGTTGACAAGAATCAGTTAAATTACGTCAGATCTAAACAGATACCTAAAGAGAAAGTACAAAATTACAAATAAATGCAGAGTATTTGTCAGGGAGACATTTTCAAGTACTAATGAAGCACCGCACATGAAATCTTTATGAAAATGGTGTTTATTAAGCATTTATTAAACTTGAAGTATTTGTTAAACCAGTTAAGTTCTTCAGGGCTCACTCGCTTTCTTTCTTTCTTTCATTTATTTTTTAAAATACATTTGTAGTACATAATGATTATATTTATCGTGGGGAATTGCTACATGTATTGACACATCTATTTCACTTAATGCAATCAGGGTGTAGTGTGTCCATCTTACAACAAACTGAAGTTTTTCCTCTCTTGTGCATAAGAATGAGACTCTGGACTCAGAGCAGGGGTGCCTGTTCAATGATCATAAGTACCTTTACACTGCTTTGTACTCATCACCATCATTTATCTTTAGAACTTTTCATCTTGGAAAACTGAAACACACATATTTACAGTAACATTCCTTCTTTTCCCGAAGTCCTGGCAACCACCATTCTGTTTTGTGTTTCTATTATTTAACTGCGCCAAGTGTATAAGTGGGATCATGAACATTTATCTTTTTGTCCCTGGATTATTTCTCTTAGCATAATGTCCTCATTGTTAATCCATGTGGTATGCATCAGAATTTCTTTCTTTTAGAAGCTGAATAATATTCCTCTGTCTGTGTATGTATGTATTTACCATGTTTTATTTAGATAAAACATGGATTGGGTTGCTTCACTTCAGTACTTTGATAGCAGCATTTTTAAATCACATTTTTATTTTGTTTATTAAGCATCGGTTAAAATTTTATTGTTTGACAATATTTAAAATAGGTAAAAACTGCTTTCATATGCTCACATCTAAAATTCTTTGTGTCAACAAACTGGCTTCTTTTTTTAACTTTTGTTCTCATTTAGAAAAGAGATAATTGTATCATTTGACATTTGTTATATTTTCTCATCTCAAAATTGGTTTTTAAAGTAATAAAGATATTTTGATGTGTTATTTAAGAGTTTAGATCAGATAAATACAGGAATTTTGTGTAGATCTTTCTGAAGTGCATTGCTAAATTGTCATTTTATATCCTTCAGTGGTATCTTAGTTACTTTTCACTCATTGCTGAGTCAGAATACCTGATGCCCAAAATTAGAGAAGGAAAGGTTTATTTCTTACAGTTCATGGAGGTTTTAATCCATACTCAGCTGGCTGCAAAGCAGTATGACGTGGTGGGGCAGCCATTCATAGCTGCCGCAAAACAGCAAGGCGTAAAACGGCAAGAGAGAGGGAAGACACACTTTTTCTTGCCCTTGCACTGTATGTCGGATCCACCCCTGGGTGGGTGCAGCACTCACATCGCCAATCCCAGTGCTAGACAACAAACCAATCATGAAGGCCAGACTCAGCCGCATCCATGCCACCATTCCATGAGACTTGGCAGGGCCATAGGAATATAACCCGTAACAAGTGGCTTTCATTGCCTTTTATTTATTTATTTATTTATTTATTTATTTATTTATTTATTGTCTTTTTGAGCCAGAGTCTTGCTATGCACTTCAGGCTGACCTTGAACTAACTTTGTTGCCCAGGCTGGTCTCAAACCTGCAACTATCCTCCTGCCTCAACCTCCTGAGTGCTGGGATTACAGATTTGCACCATCACGCTCAGCATTTTCATTGCCTTTTTAATGCACCTCATGCTTCTATTCTTTAACAAATTTAAAAAACATAAAAACATCAAAACCATTATGTCAACCTGGGGTAGTTGTAGTTGTCCATGCTTATAATCCTACCTACTTGGGAGGCTGAGGCAGAAGAATCTCAAGTTGGAGACCAGCATGGGCCTTAGCAAAAAACTATACTGAAAGGAAAAAAAATGAAAAGGCTTATCTGGGATGTAACTCAGCAATAGAGTGCTTACCTAGCATGTGTGAGGTTTGTCCTGGGTTTGATTCCTAACGCCTTAAAAAAATCATCGTAACTATATCACTGTTCAGCTGTATGATACAAGAACTGGACATTCTAATCTGATTGCCACTCACTACAGCACATTGTACACTTTTATGGTTTTTAGCCTGTTATTTTTTTCTTGCTAAGTACTATTATCTTTTTTATTAAAATGGACTTTTATACATGCTCTTGCCCATTTAAAACTATGAACACTTGGAAGCATTTTGTGACACTCTTTGAGAAGTTTCCTTTTAAAGTACTACATTGAACTGTGAGCTCCTTATAGGTAAAACTACCTTATTCACACATATCTCTTCACAGCATTGGAATTTAAGGCCTTAAATTTTCTTACTATAAATATTCCTGCAGCTGAATTTTGTGGCAGGTGGGTAGTATTAGGGATTGAACTCAGGGACTTCACACAGAACTATATCCCCAGCTCTTTTTATTTTTATTTTTATTTTTTGAGACAAAGTCTTGCTAAGTGTCTAAATTGCCCAAGTTGGGTTCAAACCTGCTATCTTCCTACTCAGACACCCAGAGTACTAGGGTTATAAGCAGGCACTATATAGGATAATTTCATAATACTGTGAATCAGTTATTTCTATTTTTTTTTGTATTTTGCCATTTAAAGATAAAAAATTAATATATAAGAATTGGGAACCAATTATCAAATCACCATAGCAGCAGTAAATAATTTATATTTTTGCCATGTAGATGTAAATCATTTATATTTTTGCCATGTAGTTATTACTGGCTAAAGAATCAACCAGACAATTGCAGTAGCCCCAGACCACTTTGTAACATAGGTTTTGCTATGAAAATTGAAAAAATCATTAATTTTATTTTAGTTAATTATTAATAATGAAAAAAGATTCATATCTTTAAAGAGCTGAATGTGCTTTAAAATTGTACATCATTTTCGTAGGTAACCATCTCTAGCCTGTATTGTCTTATTTTAAAAACTCCACTGTGACCGCATACTGAATAGTGGTTTATTTAGCAAAATAGAGAACTCAGATCATTAAGTCATCAAATATTTTAAATAAATTAGTGGTGTATTTTAAAAAGATATAAGTGATCTTAGAAATCAAAGTCCATGAATACAGCAAAATATTTTCTCCCAAAATGAGAATTTACCATTCCTGAACATGAATAGTTCCTGCCAGTTTAATTGTATCTTTAGTTGAACACAATGATAATTATGAGGAATTAAGAGAAGTTTTGATATATCACTTTTAATTATTTGTTAGCCACATACCTTTTAATGAAAGAAATAAGGCAGATTACTAAAAGTTAACTTCCTCCTTTTGTATATTTGTTAAATTAATTACTTGTAAAAATTAAAATTGTTTTCTACTTTTAATATTACATTTTAGAATAAAAATTATTTCAGAATGTGATTTAAATAATAATGTAATGTTTTATGAAAATTTATTTATTTATTGTCTTTATAATTACCTTTAGAAATGTACCTTTTTAACCCCCGTGTATTTTTTATCATGTCACAAGAATATAGTTTTTACTTGACATTATGAGGAATTAGTGTGCAAAATTCTCCCAGTTATTACTATAGGATATTTAATGATTAATAGTGCAGGTTTCATGTTTAAATTGCTGATTCTGTCTTTAATTTTATGGCAGTTGCGTTATCACTTGTAGCTGTTGAGTAAAAGTAATCATTGTTGTTTTTCTGTCTTTTGGATAAAGCACTTTATATTTCTCAACTTTTCATGAGCCCAAAAATTGTTAGTTAAAACTGTTTCAAAAGATCGACTTCCTTTACAACTTCAAGTTTGGGGAGAGGTTAAGATATATAGAACTGAGAAGAATATTAAAATGTGTTGAAGTTCGGGATTCTCATTTAGGAAAAACCAAACCTTAGAGTGACATTTTCTGTGTTACACAGCAATTTTAATACAGAGACTGTGGTATTAGTGTGTCACTGAGTTCAACGTTCTTTTTCTGAAAATTAGATGACTTTATTTCTTGTTAATATGTTCTATTTTCTTTTCCATATTGTTTTAGAAAAAAGATCATATTTCAGGCTTGTTTCTCCTAATAGTATCAGTGGTGTCCCACATCAAGATATAAACTCTTCACTTTACTTTAGATTAGTCTTACTCCTCTGGCTCCAGATATCAAAACTTAAAATTACTTGTAGTCTATCTTTAGTAGCTTTCACATCCTTTGTTTTTGTTTCATTCCCACCATTACACTACTTAGTTCATGCTTAGATAGCTATCTTAGTTTACTTACTAGTTTCTCTGTATCCAGTATCATGTCTCCTCTTCTTACTTATTGTGGATAACATTGCTACATTAACATATCTGAGATCATGATTTCTTTTCTCACATCTTTGTTTATGCTAATCTTTTTTTTCTGGAAACTTTTTTCCCCTACCTCTTCATATATGTTTAAATGGAGTACATCCTTCAAGATCTAACTCAATGCTTGTTTTTTTTCTCAGTAATGGCCTAAAGGGAATATAATTTGAAAAATCTGGGGTCAGGTAGTGTCTGTAATCATTTGGCATTTAGACACGTATTATCATATTACCATAGAGTGCTGTAGTAGGAAAAAACTTTAGATGTTACTTTTTCTAGTCATTTCATTTTACAAATAAATAAATAGTTTTCTTGAAAGTGTTTGAAGGGTTCAGGGCAAAGAAATAAGTAGACTTAAGTCACTCACCTCTAATTTTAGACTTTATTTTCTCACAGTGAAGTGCCTTGTCTTTTTAAATACTTTTTCATGAATGGGTAAATTTAGTATTTTCCAAACTTGGACCAAATGTCTGTTTTAAACTCATACTACCCATGATATTTTGCACATTAGTAGGCCTGATAGAAAGCAATTGTTTTCTGAGAAAAAGTAATATTTTAGATAAAAATTCGTATCTATTTCTGCAGTTTTTTTTTGTTTTTTGTTTTTTTTTTTTTTTTTTTTTAACGGCCCCAGGGATTGAACTCACAACCTCGCGTCTGCCACACAGGCACATAAGCCATTGAGCCAAACTCCCGGCCCTGGTTTTTTGAAGCAGGGTCGCACTGTGTAGCTCAGGCCAGCCTTGCGCTCGCGTTGTAGCCCAAGTCAGCCTCGAACTCACAACGCTCCTCCTACCTCAGCCTCCCTAGTGCTGGGATTAAAGGTGTGCACCACCACGCCCGGCATATTTCTGCAGATATTAATGGCTAAAAATCACACTAATTTATTTTTAAAGTGGTAAAACTGTGTTTAATAGTTCTCAGTGTTGGCATTTATTTCTAAGGCTATTTTAAACACAAAATAATGGGAGATAAATTTAATAGAAAAATTATCGAGTTTTGTTTTACTGCTATATTAATGAGTTTCTCTGTTTACAATATTAAGAACACTAGAGTACAAAACTAGAAATTTTATCAACATTTCTCTGTTTTTTTTAATACTTTCAACTTCTAAGGAATGAAAATGTTTTGTAATCTTGAAGCCAGCTACAGTCTCACACACCTATAATACTAGCTATTCAAGAGGCTGAAGCAGGAGGATTGCAATTTAGTTCTCTTCAAGGCCAGCCTAGGCAACTTAGAAAAACTCAAAAGATTTTGGGATGTAAGTCTATGGTAGAGCTCTTGCCTATTACTTGTGAACTCCTGGATTTAATCCCCAGTACAACAAATAATAGTTTTGAGGGGCCAGAGATACAGTTCAGTGTTAGGGGTACTTATCTAGGCTAGATGAGGCCCTAAGTTTGTTACTCAGCCCTATAGAAAGGGGGAGGGAGACAGAGACAGAGAGAGAGAGAGAGAGACAGAGACAGAGAGACAGAGAAAATTTGTAGCAAATTATATTAAACAGAAATGTGATATAATATTGTTGTCTCAGTTATTAAGCCATTTTTGAAAATTACCTTTTACCATCTTTTTAAAATACTATGAGTATATCTGACTTAAAGTATGTAAGTAATACAATAAAAATTATGTGAATTTATACACCTTAAAGTTCTTTTTGCAATACAAGATGAATAAAAATAGTACATTAGAGGGCATTTTAAATATCTTTCAGGTGAATGAAGCTTGAGTTTCACTCTTATAGTTGTGAATATATGTATCCTCTGCAGTAAATGTATTAAAGAGGTGATATCAAGGTGAAAGCAAGCTTGCAAAATGGTGGGAAGTCATTGATATTCTGACTTGGAGGCTGTAAATGGCTCAGTGGCAGATGGAGTCTTTGTCAAGGAAGAAAAATGGCAGCTTTAGAGCACATACATGTTTTGCTAGCAGTCCAGCACACAGACTGTGATCTTCTAGTATTCAGGAATCTTTTGTATGCTCTAATAATGTTTCCTCTGTATTCATCTGAAGTAGATAAATAGTAGTCATCACATTTTAGTACAAATTGAGGTGTTTCATCTATGAAGATACATAAAAATATACTTTATGGCCTACTTTTTAAAGAAGTAAGCTTTTAAAAAATCTTGTACTTCTTGGTATCAAATATTTTGCAGTTGATTTGCAAGAGTAAAAATACTGCATGGAGTTTGAAAAAATGTTTTAGAATCACAGAATATTCAGTCATGAAAGTATGCTGAAAATCTGATCTGTTTATTTTACTGATGAACTAACCAAGTCACAGAAACTAAGATTTAACTAAGACCACTTAGCTAGTTCATGGCTTTTAGATTAGGAACTGTTACACTTAAAAATATCTTTATTTTTTTTGTTTAAAGGAAATAAGACAGAACAATAAAACAAAACAAAACAGAATAGTGATAAGACAGTAGGAAATCCACAATAGTTACTGATTTGCAGATTGTTAACCTCTAAAAAGTTTCTCAAACTGCTGGCTTTAGGCTTGCAAAGTCAAGTACAAGTGTTAGGTTGTTTCTTTACTTCAGTTGTTATCATCTTAGCCTGTGTTCCTCCATATCAGCCAATTGCTTACGGTGGGAGGAGGGTTCTTCTCTCCTAGCCATGCAGCAACTGTCTCATAGGGTGGGTGTGTGTGGGGGCTCTCCTTCCTGGTTCTCCCTGTTCAGCAGGGCCACCACTAGTACACAGGGGACTGCCTACCTTTATCTTTAGTTTTGAAGGTAAAATTTCTTTAAATAAAATTTAGACTGCTGCAAAATACATGTGCTTATTTGTGACAGCTGCATGAGGATAGATAATTTTAGAGACTTTATGTACTATTCAATTGTAGGTATTTATTAGAACTCAAATTTTTCACTAGGAAAATTTTTGTTGGTGATTTTAAACTTGAATTATAAAGTTATATATGCAGAAGCTATGTCCTTATCCCTTAATAAATTTTTTATGAACTTTAACCATTTGAAATACACAGACAGCCCCTGATTTAAAATGGTTCCACATTATAATGTTGTAAGTGCAACATAAATTTAGTAGAATCTGTACTTCAATTGAATTTTGATATTTTCTTGGGCTAGTGATTGTGCTAAAGTTCTTTCTGAAAGCTGAACAGCCAGAAGTGAGCTATAACTTTGTCAGCCATACACTGCAAGGTGAAAAAAAAAACCAATGCTCTATAGTTGCTTACTTATAATGTTCAGTAGGTTAGATACACTGAATGCTTTTTCAGTGGATGCATTTTCAACTTACAGTTGGTTAATTGGGACATAACCCCACTATAAATTGAAGGGTATTTGTATACTGTTGATTGATTTGAATATTTTTTCTTTTTTGGAAATATAGTACATTTCTTATTAAAACATTTAAGGCTTGATGGGTTTTATACTGAGATATTTTGAAAAAAAATTGTCCATGTGTTAGAATTTCAAATTTTAGAGGAATTTAAGTCCCTATGAAAATGTCATCAAGTACAGTGTGTCCAATGAACAGCTGAATTAAGTTGAAGGTAATATCTTAGCTAAAATTAAAAATGGAAACATTATACATGTAAAAGCTACAGCACTGAACAGTTATTAAAGTTATAGAAGGGGATCACTGCATCCCTGAAGGAAATTGCCCTTTGCTTTGTAGGTGTGAGTTCCTACATTCATTGTGTCGGGTTATAGTATTCTAACTGGTGTCTAAAGAAGTGCAGTTAGAGAAAAATGCATAACAACAGTTATACTAAAATGTTTGTCAGTGGACTTTGTAAAGATAAAATGATATAATTTTACAGTTGCTTTTGATAAAGAGAAAAACTTGAAAAATTAGAGCTAAAAACTTCCAAAATCCTGAAGTAAATTTTATTTTAAACAGTAAAACTGGTCAGATATTATATATAGAGTGTAGACATAAAAATAGGGATCACAACATCATAATGGAATTATATTTATATAGATCGATATACTGATATATGGCTAGTTCATCTACTGTGTACTCTAATATGAAGTAAATATACTTGGATAGAGGTTAAATGATGATCATAAATTATTCAACAATTAATTAGTAAGTGTCTGTTTACTCGTAAGTGCTAAGGGTAATGTACTGGACAAAACAAAGACTCTGAACTCATGGGCCTTACATCTATTAGGTGAAAGAGATAAATAAGTTAATATTTAATGTGTTAGATGGCACCCCACACTATGTAGAAAATTAAAGCAAATTAAGGGTAATGAATGTCAAGGGTGTAAGTTAACATTTGTTGTAGAGTGGCCATCAAAGCCCTCTTTAATAAGATGATAATTTAGCAGAGATCTGAAGGAAGTAGAGAGTGAGTCATACAGATTCTAGGTGAGGACTCTTCTAAAGAAAACAGTAAATGTTAATACAGTGAGGGAAATCATATTTGGCACATTTAAAGAATGATAAGGAAACCAGTGTGGCTGAAGGTCTGTGAGTGGTACGTGAGGCTAACAAATGAAGCCAGAGGGATTTCACATAAACCATCATTTAAGTCTTTTTTAAAGAGTAGGCTGGAAACATGCTCCTTAAGCAAACTAAAGCCCATATTGCTGTCAAACCAGTCATCTCTAAAGTAGTTTTGGTACACCATTGCTTGTGGGAAATATTACACACAAAGAAGGTTCTATGGCCAAATACATTTGGAAGACAGAGGATTAAATGTTAAACAGGTTTTGCCTTATTTAACAATTGTTTCTGAGCATCTTTTAATGTGCTAATGTATTTTTTGAAGGATCGTCTTATTTGATCCTTTCAAGCACATCTTATGGGACTAGTGGTTTTTTTATGCTTTGGTAAATGCTACGTTAGACATTCCTATAGGTTAACTACAGGTTAGTAAAAGGATTTTCCACAATTGCTGTTTCATAATTTCTGTACATCCTTAAGGCAGTACCTCTCTGTAACTGCTTTTCTTGTAAAGGCTGCCCTCCCTCCCTCCTTTCCTTCCTTCCTCTCCCTAGATATTTTTCAAATCCATCCTTTCTTCTGTATTCATGACGCCAAAATCTTAATCTAGGTGTGTATCCTATCTCACCTGGGCTGTTGCAATAGCTGACTGTTTTCTTTGCATCTAGTCTTGCTGTGTCCATGTTCATATCATCCTCTCTGTAACGACTTAATTGCCATCACAAATTTAACCAGGTCATTCACCTACTTAAAATCCTTTATCAGCTTTCAGTCACTATAGAATTTATCTCATTTATAGGGTATAATCTTCCACAGTCTGTTCCCTGCCTACATCTAAAGTTATACCTCAGTCTGTCATACTTGATGCTCTCTAAATTTAAAACCATTTATATTTTCTTAAAGCAAGTGATGGGTGTACAGTTTTCTTCCTTAACCAGTACCTGTTCCTGAGAGAGCCTTCTTCCTGACTAGACTGATTTTCCATTCTTAAAGGTTTAGAAAGATTGTACTCATCTATAAAATACTATGAAAATCTTTCTAGGCAAGCCAGGTATATTCATGTATAAATCTATTGCAACCCCTAAACCAATGAAATGAAATTGTATATTTATGTTTTTTCCACTCTCTCTGTCCTATGCTTTGTAAAGTGCCTAATACTTCATGTGGATACTAATAAAAGTTGAAATTAACTTGACTAAGTAGTTGAAGGCCTTTGGAAGAAAAGATTTATCATTTTATAAGTTTTTCTACTTCTGAACCTATTTGGATTATAGATTTAAATGTAACACTATAAAATTTTTAAGAGAAAACATATGGAAAAATTTACAAGACCAAACGTGATAAAGAGTTCTTTTGACACAAAAAATGTGATTCATAAAAAAAGAAAATTCATAAATAGGTCTTAATCAAAATTAAGAATATATGCTTTACAAAAGATACTTTTAAAATGATTTTTAAGAAAAGGAGAAAGTGGGAACAAACCTTTGTAAATTGGGAGGGGAAGCCAGGTTGAAGGGAGGAAATGGATTGGAAAAAAAAGAGAAATCAAAATATATCATGTACTGATACAGATTTCCCATGATGAATATGATCATTATGTATATCTAAAATATATCAATAAACTGAATTATATAAAAAAGATGTTTTTAAGATGCTGGAAGAACAAACTATATTCCTGGAGGAAGTATTTGAAAAACATGTATCTGACATATCATGTTTAGGACATTTTATTTTATTTTATTTTATTTTATTTTATTTTATTTTTTGCGGCACCGGGGCTTGAACTCAACCTCGCGCCTGTCAGACAGGCGCTTAAGTCACTGAGCCAAACTCCCGGCCCTAGTTTTTTTTGAGGCAGGGTCGCACTGTGTAGCTCAGGCCGGCCTTGCGCTCCCGTTGCAGTCCAAGCCGCCTCGAACTCACAACACTCCTCCTACTTCAGCCTCCCGAGTGCTGGGATTAAAGGTGTGCACCACCACGCCCGGCTTAGGACATTTTAAAAAACGCATGAAACGCGGTAGTAAAACTGCAAACCGTTCACTTAGAAAAATGGGCAAAAGACAAGAAGAGCTGTTTCACCAAAGAATATATGCAGATATCAGATGAATCAGTGAAAAGATGTTCAGCTGGACTTGTTGGTACATGTCTATAATCCAAGCAACTTGGATGCTGAGTTAGGAGGATTGCAAGTTTGAGTTCAGTCTGGGAAACTTAAACCCTGTCTGAAATGAAATGAAATGAAATGAGCTGGGGTGTAGCTCAGCACTAGAGTGCTTGCCTAACATGAGTTAGGCCCTGGGTTTAATCCCCAGTATCATGCTCCCCCAAGGTGTTTACCATCACCATCAATCAGAGAAATACAGAAATAAAATTTTTATTACTACATCTATCAGAACAACTAAAATTACAAAAAAAAAAAAGGTCTCTAATATATTATTAATGGGAATGTAAAAATGCTGCAGCTACTCTAAAAACATAAAAGAGCATACAATAACCATATAAGGAAGCAACCACATTCTCAGGAATTTGTACCAGAAAAATGAATCTTATATCCACATAGAAACCAAAAACTGGAAACAGCTGGAAGGACTTAAGTAGCTAAATAGTTAAGTATAATATGGTGCATTCATACCATAGAACACTACTCAGCAATTAAAAGATATTAGCTATAGAGATGTACAGCTTAAATGGTAGCAAGGGTTATTTACCTGAGTGAGAAAAGTCTGTTTAAAAGGATATTGTTTGTTTCCATTTCTGTAATATTTCAAAATGACAATATTTTGGAAATACAGACCAAAGTAAGGGTTGCTAGGAGTCAGAGATAGAAGAAAGGGGCTTGCATGTGATTATAAAGGAGTAGTATGAGAGAAATGTCTCTAGTGATAAGTTTAGATTGTAGTGTTATATAAATATACACATGTCACAAAATCATATGGAATCACACATACATTTGAGGTTACTTTCCTTTTTTTTTTCCTCCCACAACAGGGGATTGAACCTAGGCCTTACACATACTAGGCAAGCACTCTACCATTGAGCTATACTTCCAGCCCTTTTTAAAAATTTTATTGTGAGACACACTCTTCCTAAATTGCCAAACTGATGAACCTCGTGACTCAGTCTCTCAAGTATAGACATACATTACCATGCCATGTAGCTTCCTTTTAATATTGTACCTTATATCATGATGTAAGGTATAAGCATTAAGAAAAATGAGTGGCAAATGTATGGTACTTCATTGTACTCTTCTTCAACTTCCTGTAAATATGTAATTATTTAAAAATAAAAAGATCTTTAAGACTATTTGGTTTTTTCTTCTACCTCCCCACCCATCTCTGGGATAAGTTTCACTTCCTCACTAAACCCAGCATCATTCAGCTTTTTGAGTTTTATCATCTGCCTTCTCCAGGGATTTGCTTCATTGACCTTTTATAATTATTGTTTTTCTCATGATTGGTTTACTTCGTGGTTACATATAGGCTTGTCCTGCCCTAAACAAAATAATAAAAGAAATACAAACAAAACCTTCACATCCCTCAAGTTGTTGATTTGGCATATTCAAGATACATATCCATGTTAAATGTGTAGCTTTAGTCCATTCATCTTATGTTGCATATAATTTCATCATAAAGTATGTCATAACACTTCTATTTATTCACTTATCAATATTTTCAGAATTCTACTATACATATAGTGGGGGTTTTGGTGTGTGTTTGTGTGTGTGGTGTTGAGAATTGAACCCAGGCCTCATGTATGCTAGGCAACCAGTCTACAGCTGAGCTATATATCCCCAACTTGAAATTTACATCTTTGTGCATGACTCCTTGTGCATACATTTGGGAACTTTCCTAGGTCAGATATCTAAAAGTAGAATCACTGTGCTATAGGATACATGGCAGCTTTGACTTTACTGTTCATTACCTCTCTACAGTCATTTTACTGGTTACACCACTGGTGCAAAAAAGGTTTCTTGCTCTACTTGTTTGCCATTTAATTTTTACCTTCCTACTGCTTTTGTATAGAACCTTCTATGAAATTAATGGGTTTTTCTTCAACAATATAATTTTTACTTGTTGCTCTAGTTCTTGCTCTACAAAAAAATTCATTAATCTTGCCTTCAGTGGATTTCATATTCATCTTTTCATTTGTGACTCTTCTGCCATAGCCTTAATACAGAACCTTGCTCTTGCTTAAACTATCTCAATAGACCAAATATTGCAACACCCCATTGGAAATCTCTTCCTGCTTCAATTCATCCCACTTAAAACTGGTAGATAAATATTTCTAATGTAAGTATTTTACCATCATTTGTAGTGTTCATTCAAAAAGCCTTAATGTGGTATTCAGAGTCATTTCCAATAAGGTGCTAAACTACCTTTTTAGCCATATTTCTCTTCCACTGTTTTTTACAATATCCTGGGAACTAAGTAGACAACATTATTTTCGTGTATTTATTGATTTATTGATACAAATAATAAATATTTAATGAGCTCTTACAAAGCTGTATAGGCATATCAACAGTTGAGTTTTATAGGTGGCTCTGATATAAAATGAAAGAATCATAATACTTGTTATTAGGGAGTTTGCAAGCCAGCTCAGGGTATTCTCTGAATACATTCAGTGCTTTTCACCTTCTTACCCTGAGTATGTATGTTTTCTCTCCACTTGGTATACCTCTTTTTATAGTTCTCACATTTAACCATTTTTCTTTTAAACTCTTTCACAATTTTCAAGGTCTACTTCATATGTCACTTTTTCATCACACCTTTTCTGACATCTTCAGTTCCTTTTGCTCCCATTGTACTTTATTTAAATCACTCTTATGGAACTTAATATGATCTATATATTTGTCTTATTTTTCTGAAATATTAAGTAGAGTACCTTTTCCATTCATCCATATTTGTCTTATAGTACTTAACCATAATACCTTATATGTGATAGGTCCACAATTAATTAATATAGTACCATTGAAACTTCATCATCTAAACCAATTTAGAAAAACATCAATTCAAATTAGAAAAATAATTACATAAATTTAACCCAGTGTTCTTAATTTACAACACTATTGAATAAACTTTAGGACTTGCTTTAATGAGTAGTAAACTTTGTGATTAGTGTACCAGTTTCTCTGTTTTTTTTTTTAATTTTATAGGGACTAAAACAAGCAATAAAACAAAACAAAACAATGAGAACGATATTGGTAAAAACAAGACAGTAGGAAATTCACAGTAGTTACTATTGCATATTGTTATTTTCTAAATAGATGCTCAGACTACCATCAGACTACCAGTTTTTGGTCTGCAAAGTCAATTAAACAATGCAAGCATTAAGCTCTTTACTTCAGTTGCTATCTTCTCAGCCCTGGGAGGCTGCTGCTTTCTGGTTCTCTGTAGGCCCGCCTGACTGATGCTGGTGCATGGAAGGTTGCTGCGGCTTGCTGATTCTCTCCCGGGGCCGACTACTACTGGCACACAGGAGGGTTCTGTTTTTTTTTTTTTTTTTTGAACTGGGAATTGAACTCAAGACCTTAAGCTTGCCAGGCAGACGCCGTGCTGCTGAACTATATTCCCCCGGCCCCTATTTTTAAAATCTTAAGTAGTTCTGTTTTCTTAACTCACATTGTACTTAAGAAATCGTAACAGTTGGTTCTGCTGGGTGTCTCTTCTACTGTATTTGCACTTTGTGTGTGTGTGTGTGTGTGTGTGTGTGTGTTGGGAATTGAACTCAGGACCTTGCACTTGCCAGACAGGTGCTGTGCCACTGAGCTACATCCTCTGACTATATTGCACTTCTTCACAAGAGTTTGAGAAGATTCTTCTATTGGAATAGTTTAAAATTCTTGCTAAGGACATACAAATACTTAAGTTTTATCTACTTATTATTTTTCAAGTTCTTCCAAATGTAAGATGTTACTACTTCTTTTTTATTCCTTTTATTACCACAAATTTCAAATAATCTAATGAAACCTTATTAACCAAGTGGTAGGCATTGGACTTTAGGTATGAAAAATTGTTTATCCTTGATTCTTTTTTTTACAATGAATTTTTTAGGATAAAAATTTTTTAACATACCAGAAATTATTGGAATTGGTATATAGATTGTTGGGTACAATAAATAATGTTTTATTATTTATAAATAATTTATAAATAATTAAGACTTAAACTGTAATGTTCATAAGATTCTGATTCAGGCTGGGGATTTAGCTCAGCAGCAGAAGCACCTGCCTTGCAAGCATGAGGTCATGAGTTCAATTCCCAGTATCAAAAAAAAAAAAAAAAAAAAAAAAGAAAAAGATTCTGATTCAGTAAGTCTGCACTGCAGTCCAAGATTTTGTATTGTTAGCAAGTAATTTAAGTGTTGCTGGTATATGGACCCCACTTTGAGTAGCAAGAAGACCTTCTTAAGCCTATCACATTTTAGTATTATATCCCTTACCCTAATGAAGTAAGTGTTTGGCATTGCCATAGATGTTTGTTTAAAACTGTCTGATTCCTTTTAGAAGTTTTTTTTTATTTTAAAGAGAAACAAGAAAAACCAAAATCAAGAAGCAAACAAACCTAATAACAACAAAAGGAAAATAACAACAACAAAAAACCAACAATGGCTGTTTAGGTTTTCAAAACAAGATGATAGGAATTTAACAATGGTTGTTATACTGCATATTGTTATTTTCAAAATAGTTGCTCAAGTTACCAGATACAGGAATAAAACAAAACAGTAAAATGGAACAAAACATTGGATTTCAAAAACAAGACAGAAGGAAATCTCCCACAGTTGCCTCAGTGCACACTGCCGTCCTCCAAATAGATGCCCAGGCGACCAGCCCCAGGCCTGCAAAGTCAACCAAACAATATAATCATAAAGCTATTCCTTAATTCCTCTCAATCAGCCAGTTGCCTATTGGGGGATGGGAGGATGGGAGGATATTCTTCTGGTTTCCCAACCCACACATCGTCTGGTTCATGGGAAGGCATGGCTTGACTTCTTTCTAGGTCTCTTGCCAATCCTGATGGTGGAGCCTAGCTTATGGGAAGGCATGGTTTGACTTCTTGCTGGGTCTCTTCCCAATCTGCATGGCAGAGCCTGGCTCACGGGAAGGCGTGGTTTGGCTTCTTGCTGGATCTCTCCCCAATCTCCATGGCAGAGCCTGCCTCTCGGGAAGGCGTAGTTTGACTTCTTGCCTTACAGAAGTTTGATTAATATTTTGCCTTTTTAACACAAATCTCTGGCGTTTAGGAAAATACATTAATTATAGATTAATGATTGCTCAGGGACTATACCATTCTTTCTTTAAAATCATCTTTCAAAACAGTCATCATTTTATTTTTGTTGTGCTGGAGCTCAAACCCAGAAACTCATGTACTGGGACAAAGTGCTCCACACCCAGCCCCAAGATTTTTATTATTATCCTTAATGGATAAGAGACCATCAGTGAAAAAAATTTCAGAGTTTAATATAGGATGTCTAATTATTTGGTATACTTTTCTAACTAGAAAAAATTCATTTTGCCTTTTGTTATTTTTGCAGGTTATTGTTTTAGTTAGATATTAATGTATTATAAAAATATGAGCCGGGCATGGTGGCACACGCCTTTAATCCCAGCACTCGGGAGGCTGTGCAGGAGGAGCGTTGTGAGTTCGAGGCCGGCTTGGGCTACAATGCGAGCGTAAGGCCAGCCTGAGCTACATAGTGCGACCCTGCCTCAAAAAACCAGGGCCGGGAGTTTAGCTCAGTGCCTTAAGCACCTGCCCTGGCAGGCGCGAGGTTGTGAGTTCAATCCCCGCTGCCGCAAAAAAAAATAAAAATAAAAAATAAAAATATGAAACAATGTTGTGTTTGAATTTGGCTGCTTTACTTGGTGTAAGTACTACTTTTTATAATTTTTTCTTATAGTTGTTAGAGTAATGAATTAGTAGTAATGACATACCATAAAGATTAGACTGTTAATTTTATCTGTAGCACAGGTAAATTGAAAACATAATTTATGGGCCAGGATTTAGCTCAGTGGCTCAAGTACCTGCTTGGTAAGTGTGAGATTGAGTTTGATCCATGGCACCAAAAAAACAAAAAGAAAAAAGAAAACATAATTTATATGAATGGACAACCAATAAGATAGATGTGGTTAAATAGGTTGTATTCAACGGGATATAAATTGATCCTGGGGGGGATATTAATACTTATGTAAGATAAATAATATTAAAGACTTTCAAAGTCTTTTGTGCTTTTACAGAAAATTATAACCCAATCATATATCCTTAAGAAAGTTCTCAGAATTACTTATTTTTGATGAATGGAAACTTGTAATCAGCATTTGCAGACCAACACAGTAAAATGTTTTGGGAGAAAAATTATGATTTTGTGTAAAAACATGGGAAAGATTTTCATGTTAATAGTTATTATATCAGCTCTACATTACTTCATTTAACAATGTCTAACAGAAAGTGCTACAGGAATTATATCATTATAAAAGTAACTTTAAAATGTATTTATTATTATCTTCATATTTCTTATTAAATAAGCATTCACCATACAGTAAAAGTTTTCATATGGAATTTATGTCAAGTGTTGAAGAAAATTCTTTGGATCTGACCCAGCAATTGTCTATAGAAATATACCTCCTTTTTCTACTGGTGGCATCCATTGATTTTTTTAAAGGTACATTAATAGTGCTGATAGAAGCAGAACAATTGGAATTTACATTAAAAATAAATGTGATGAATAAAAAGCAGTGTTCTATAATATTTGAGGCTTGATTTTGCTTTACCAATAAATTCTTAAAACCAACAGACAAAAATACTGAAAGGGTCAAGAAAAAAATGAAAGAAAGAACAAACGATGCAAAAAGAAAATGACATTGGGGTCTTGATTTAATACATATGTATTTTAGTTTGATGGTTGATTTCATTAGCAAATCTCATTGTTATGCAATGTCTGTTCTTCTGCAGCAAAATGAATATTGTATTCTCACAGGCTCTGTGTATCTATTATGTTGCAGTTACTGAAAATATATACATTTATAGCTGTCTTTGGTGTGCTTTTACCATTTTATTTTTAAGGAAAAGAAAGAAAATTGAATTATATTCTTTCATTTTGTTGTTACTCATGTTGAAATGCTTTTTTAATTTGTATTATAGATACATTTTCTACTTTGTTCTTTGAAGTAAACAATTATAAGGCTATTATTGTTGCCATTTTAATTATTGTTTAACTTTTGAATAAATATTATGTAATCTTGATTGATTTAAACTGATAATTAATATGACCTACTCAATTATACTTTCTGACATATTTTAAATGTTAGAGTGGTTTTTCTTATTGCAAGAAAATATGTTAATCAAGTGTATATATACCACATTTAAAGATTGCTACCTTTCACAATAGGAAAAAAATTCTATGTCAAAGGTACTAAGATTTGAGTTTTCATAAAATAGGAAATTTAGAAATAACCAATTTCAGTGGTTACACATTGGAAGAGTTCATTTAATGGTTATATCATAGATTGTGTCCTTCTTATACAGTGAGTTCAAATGTGAATCAAACTGTATTGGACACAGCTATCATTTAATTTTAGTCACTTGAGCTCTGATAATAGTTTACAGAATCGGGTTTTTGGTAGTGTTCTTTTTTACACACCTGAAAATAGAATAATAACAAGATTTGATTAAACATAAGTTGATTTTATACCATCCATAATTTATCCATATAGGGAAAATTGGTCTCTGGCTCACACAATGCTGTCTTGATAAATAATATGGTATGTTGAACAAATGAGCTATTATACATATATACAGAAGTTTGTTTCAGTACTTAGGATTGAACCCAGGGACTCATACATGCAAGTATTCTACCAGTGAGGTTCACCTCCATCTCTTTTCTTATTATTGTACAAGATCTCTATAAATTGCCAGCCTGACCTTGAACTTATTATCGTCCTGCTTTAGCCTCCCAAACACCTGGAATTACAGGCCTACACCACCATGCCCAGCCAGCAATTTATTAATGCCTTATATTAAGTTAATTTGTACTTAGAATGTTTGCTATATGTTGAGCATTTTATTATTCACAGATAATAATATAAAAAAGAATCCCCAAGATCTCATAATGGAGACCCTACAATAATTAGAGAAAGCTACAGAACTAAATTATTTAGAGAGAGGTTTTATGGGACCAAATAGGCTCTGAGAGGTGACATCTTGGAAGTAACTGAAAATGAGATGGAGGAATCAATGGGAAAGAACTTAAAAATAATCTGGAAGATAAGAGTACGTAGCATCTTTGAGGGGCAGAGAGGAAACCCACCCAAGTATAATGAAGATTTGATTTACATTTTAAAATTTTAATAATGCTCAATCCAGAAAAATATCAATTGACATGCTACCATGGACTTTGTTTTTTCTTTGTGATACAATGGTATATAGAAATTCTCTTAATATTCTACTTTTTCCCCTTCAACAGTAACACACACAAAAAAATGTTCTAAGATATGGGAACATGAATGTAAATTGGTACAAAATGAAGGTGAAGACACAGTCAAATATTTCTGCCCTAGTTACATATGCCAAACTGAGAAGGAATAAAAATCATCATATATTGGGTTCCCAGGCAGTTGGTAAATTGTGCAAGATCATAGTTCATCAGTGAAAGAGGAAAGAGAAGTCCATTTAAGTGTCTGAACCTACATGTTAGTATCTTTCTTTGCCTGCTCTGGAACCAGTTATACCTTGGGTGCCTATTGTATGTTACTTATATAGAAGACCCTGAATTTAGAAAATGGAATAGAAATTTGGAATGTGGAAATGGATGTGGATTAAGCAAAAGATCCTGGGAATTGTTAGTGCATGTTTAAATACCCAGATATAAAAAATTGCAGAATTTCTGGCTTATTCTCCAGGAAGTCTTTCATTATGTTTTGACTGTAGCTTGCACTGTGAAAATGTTATAAGAAATTTCACACGAAATTTCTGTGCTGATTTCAGTAAAAATGAAGAGAAAACTATCATATTGTCCAGTGTTGCATTATTGAAAAGCATAAAAGAAATTTTTGTCTATTCTGAGTTCTAGTAAAGGCTTTGGAACTTTTTTGTAAAATAACATCTTATGAAGAAAGAAAATTTTGTAACTTGATCTTGTACCCACTTTCCTTTGACTGCTAGGTAGCTCAAAGATGAACCACCCACATTGTAATTTATACAAGATCTTACAACAGGTGTTTCATGTTCCAACTTGTTTCATTTTTTTCGCTTGCTGTTCTCTTAACTTTATTATTAATTTCCCCCTTTCCATATACACCCTTTTTATTCATATTAATTTATATTTTTAAAAATTCTGATCTAGTCCTAATTTCATAAGCCACTTTATGTTAGAATAATGTGAAATATAAAAAATATTTATTGAAACTAAAAGCAAACAAATAAAAGTAGAAAACTTTCTTCTTCCTCTTGTCCCTTCCCCTGCCTGCTTGCTTCATGTTGCACATATTGTTAAGTCACTGGAGAACTAATCTTTCTGATTTCATAAACTTGCCAAGGAGCAGAGGAATCCTTCCTGAAGCTGTTTGCTTAACTAGAATTACTTGTTACAGTCTGTTGTGTTGAGTATGTTCTGTATGAGACTGCCTGACTGAGACAAGTATGGCAGAAGTACTCCCTAGAGGAACAAAAGTTGCCTTTTACTCGCTTAACAGCTCAAAAAGTGAGACTTTCTAACTCATAGTGTGTAATATATAATATCCTTCCTTTTGACTGAACTATAAACTCTTGATCTGAAAACTTGTTGACTGTTGATAAAAGCACCTGTAATGAAATATCAGATTTGCATTTTCTATCTCTTTACATTTCTCTTTATCATTCTATAAATGAACCAGCATGGGAAACAAAGATGGTTGTGAATCTTTGTAGTAATTCAGATAACAACAGTCAAGGCTACCTATGTAGTAGGAATTACATTTGAAATTTTCAAATAAGGGGTATGTTTTATATCCTACGTACTAAATATTGAAATTGTTTAAGTTGACTAAGAAATTTATCTGGAACTTTTCACTCCTTAATCATTATTTTCTGAAAATCCACTGTCTATTTCATGTGTATTGTCATAAAGTGTAATTAGTATGGTAGGGACTTACGTTAATGTGATTCAATATTAAATGCATACTGTTTTGAAATAACATATGAGGTGTTTGTAGTGAAATTCTGTATCCTTGGCATAATCTTACCTGCTTGGATTTTCTTTTTTGCTATTATTGATTTTATTGTCATTCTGTTTTATTGTTTTTTCTATTTCAGAACATTAGAACTTTATTCTGTGAACTGAGCAAGCATAATTTAAGCAACATGGTTTAATATCTTGAAATGATTATGTCATATTAAAAATGTCTTTAAGAGCTCTTTGCATTGAACTTAAGTTATACTATGTTCATGATAGGGCATAAATGCATGATATTTGAAATAAACATAGAACTTTAAGATAAACAAGTTTTATAGATCTAAAAAATCTAGATATATTATGTTAGTGACTTAATTCATCATTTTGATGGAGTTAAGTTTTTTGTTTTATTCACATAATTAATGTAAATTAAGCCTCATTTACCTGTATTAGAAATTTCAGATAGCAAAACATGAGCAACTTGGTGGAAGGGAAACTAAGGCTAAAGAGATTTAATTTTCAAGTTAACAATTTTTTTAAATGCTCACAGTTAAGTATGTATTTTAAATTATGTTTTCTTTTAAAAATATGACCTTAAAATGCTGTAGGGAATAACCTCAACTTATGTAAAATGATTTGTAGGATTGTTTTTCAAAGATTACTACATAAAATTCTGAAGTAGTCATTTTGCAGTTATGCTTTAACAATTTTAATCTTAGTTTTTTATTATGACTCAGACCTTACTTTATCTACTTTATTGAAGCAATTGAAATTTAGACTTTTCTTTACCAGGATTTTGAGCAAATGTTTCACTTCTTTTTTTTTTTTTAAACGTTGTCAGCATTGTCTTGTTTTTACAGTTTATTTTCTGAAAGGAATTTTTGAACCTTCCTTAAACTGTATCAGTTTTCAAGCATTCCTTATTATAAACTGTGAGTTTGTGCTTCTCAGAAATAAAAGGTCCTTTAAAAAAAATAAGACAGAATTTCTCTCTTTGTTGATTTTGATGTTAATAAAATTACGGAAAGAATGATTACTTGAGCCCTCTTGAGCCGTCAACCTTACCTGGCTTAGTTTTGTCACGTGAGCATTCATTTACTGGTGATCTAAGTGCTCCACCTGCCTTTCAGTTTGTTTACCAGGAAATCAAGATGTGTAAACTGCAGGAAGTACTATTTGACCCTCTCCGACAGTATCTCATTACAATAATTGCTAATCTCTGAATAAGACAGCCATGTTTTGTGAGTAACAGAGAGAGAGGGGTTGTGTTAGGTAGAATTTAGGTATTTAAACAAATAGAGCATTGTAAATGCTAACTTGGATTATGCTTTCATTATAGCTTTTGATAGAAGACATATGGTGACCTTTGGGGTCAGTAAAGCTAGGACACAATAGTAGGTATTCTTTCATGGCTTTTAACTGAAAAATATCACGGCTTGTTGTTTTGGAGTGCTGTCACTGCTCTGAATCGAAAGGATAATGGCTACTTCCTGATTAAACCCACTCTCCACAGTAAGCTGCTAATGTTATACTGTATGTTTTTCTCTTCTGTAAATGTAACAGTACTTGGTGCTTTCTTTACTTTTTAATCATTGTTTTTTCACTGATAAATCTCTTATAAATATATCCTGGAGTTGAAGTTTACAATTAGAGAAGAAACCACTGTTTTAAGTTTGGAGGATTTTTTTTAAATGCAAAAGTATTTCTGGTTGGTTTCTGAAATGCAGCCATCTCATACACTTGCTGGAGATTTTGTTTAAAGAAATTACCTTTATTTAAAGATATTGAAATGATAAATTATATTAAACTGCAAATATTTTGGCATTCTAAGCACAATTTTAAAAATAAGTTAGTAAATCAGACTTATTTTTCAGAGTCGAATGGATGAACTAATTCTGTTGATTTGTTGATAAGTTAGTGATTATTTTAATTATTGTTCCTAGATGAGTTAAAAGGTTCTTGTGATGTAAATGTTAAGTGTTCAGAATATAAAAAGGAAATAATGACCTTCTTAGTTTTAATCCTAAAGCTGACAGTCATTCCATCTGTGGTCTTGGGACAATCATTTAAACTGCTTACCTCTCTGTTTTTATGTCTACTATCCATATGAGTGCTTAGATAAAATGCGTATGTTTGTTTTTTCTTTATGGCAGAAGAAACTAAGGAAAATGAACTTCATGAGTGTTTTATAAAATGGAGAACTGACTCTGCAGATAGGAAAACACTGGGAGTCATAGTAGACAGATGAACATTAGAAAAATTTTATACCTTTAAAATAAAGTGTTACATTGGCCTTTTAATTTGAACAAAACTCTGTTTTGCCCAACCCTTAATATAATGTTACCTAAGGAATATACATATTGTTGAATACATGACTAAAATGACAAGTAGAAAGCTTGGGGTAATTTAGTAAAAAGTCACAAATATAATTAAAATTATTTAACTTTTTCTCAAAAGTCTTATTTCTGAAAATGAGAGTGTTCAGAAGGAAGTGTGAATGTATATATTGTAGGCAGGTGAGCATAAGTGCTCTACATAGCGCATGTTTTAATTGTGGTTATATGAGAAAAACATTTAAAAAATACCCTGAAGATGGGTATAGAATCTAGTATCTAAAAATACTTAAAAGTATTCTGCAATAATGTAATAGAATCCTTCTTATTGAGAGAATTAAGGTACTTTCTTTTGCAAAATGCTTACCAAAGTTATTTTAGGTAACTCAGTAATTTTTAATATAAATTCATGGTATATCCTAAAGAGCTTATAAATATTATGTTTGCTGAATAGCTTAGGTGGTCAAAATAAAATTTTTAATAGTGTCTCTATTTTACTTTGTAGTGAGTATTGGATGTCATTTATTAAATGCTATGTGCAAACCTCTGGATTAAGACTATATTTAGTATTCATGATAATCACATCAGGTATAAGTATCATTGCTACTTCTGTATTTTTGACAATGAAATAGTTGTGAAGAATTGAAATAATCCAGTCAAAGACCTTTAGCTGTTAAATGCCAGTAAGAGACTAAAAACACTAATAGGATCTAGAATCCAGAAGTCAGCCTTCAGTCTCACACATTTAAGCACTGTATTTATATTTTGAAGATAGTAAGGTGCTTAGACCTTTGATTCAAATGGTTTTATTCTTCATTAATTTATAAATATTAGAGAATGCCTCCTGAGTATCAGACACTGTAAGGAAGTACAGGCAATAACACACTAAAAAGTAGAACCAAATTTCTTGTCTCCAAAAATTGCACACTGGGATTCTGAGGCAGGACGATCATCAGTTTGAGCAACTTAGTAACTTTTATGTATTTATATATGTATGTATGTGTGTATATACATACATATATATATATATTTTTGGGGGGGGGTTGGGGGTTTTTTTTGGCACGGGATCAAACTCACAACCTCACGCCTGCCAGTCAGGCGCTTAAGCCACTGAGCCAAACTCTCAGCCCTAGTTTTTTGAGACAGGGTTGCACTATGTAGCTCAGGCTGGCCTTGCGCTCATGTAGCCCTAGTCGGCCTCGAACTCACAACGCTCCTCCTACCTCAGCCTCCCAAGTGCTGGGATTAAAGGCATGTGCCACCACACTCGGCAACTTAGTGACTTTGTGAGACCTTGTTTCAAAATAGAAATATTTAAAAAGGGCTCGGCATGTAGTTAAATGCAGAGGTTCTGGGTTCAATTTCTAGAACTAAGTGGAAAAATCCTACAATGCAAAAAGAGGCAGAAAATTAAAGAGTGTTGTACTGTGATGTAGTAGCTGATACAATATGTGTAAGCATACAGTGCTAAAGGTAGCATAAAGGAGAGCTATCCTGTGTATTTTTTATTTATGTATTTAATTTGTAGGTTTTATGTGTTCTGGAGACATGGCAAATACCAGTAAATAAGACTTAGAAAGGTCGCTACTTTTGTGGAATATGCATTATATTAGAGATAGAGAGAAACATTGATAATAAGTATGCAGCATGTTAGAAGGTGATACATGTTATGAAAAAAAAGGAAGAAGAAGTGGGATAAAAAGTATATAGTGGAGCTGGGTCTAGTGGCACATGTCTGTAATTCCAGCATTTGAGAAACTGAGGCAAGAGGATCACCACAAGTTGGAGGCCAGCCTGAATTACATAGTGAGATCAAGGCAAGCCTGAATTACATAGCAAGACTGTCTCAATAAAACAACAATTAAATAAATCAATAAAAATATATGGTGAAAAAGGGTTCGGGGGCTGAAGAAGGACTCACAAAGAAGATAATACTGAACAAAGACCAAAGAAGTTAACTTTGTCTATACCTTTTTGGAAGCACCTTCCAGGCAGAGAACATGGGTTAGAAGCATGACTAGTATGTCCTGGGAAACGAATGGTGGCCACTGAAATTGGAGTGAGAGTGGAAAATGTACTTTCATAGGTAATGGATGGGAGGGTCATATAGGGCCTTATAGACCACTTTATGGATTTGGAGGAGCACTTGAAAGGCTTACAAAGATCTTCCAGTAGCTGTGTTGATAGTGGATTATATGGAGGCATGGACAAGTTAGAAAACTGTTACAGTAATTTAAGTGAGAGAAGATAGTGGTTTGGTGAAAGTTAAATTCTTAGTGTTTTTAAGATAAAAAGTAAAATGATCTCAATAGAATGGATGTAAGATAGATAAAAAAAAAAAAGAAGAGAATATATTAAGGTTTTTGTTTGAGCAACTAAAATGAGGATGTTGCCACAAAGTGTGAGATAGAGAATGAGAATAAAGAATGAATTGGTTTTAGCTAAAGAGATAGTTTATAATGAAATTCAAGAGCATTTGCTATAAGACTTAAGTGGATCTTGGCATTATTTGCTTTACATATTTACTAACTAGAGTAACAACTAAGCATCTGAGAAATAATAAAATTTATCTCAACTGTTATAGATGTCAAGTTTTCAGAGTATTTCATTGACTATGAGTATACTCATGTATTCTCATGAGTTATACCTCAGTGCTTTTATATATATATTGATTCTCAATATAGCCCTGTAAAGTGAATAGTATTTCTCATTTTACATTGGATAAACTGAGTGTCAGAGAGATTAATAATTACCTAAGGTCACTGATATATTAGTTGGACCCAAGGACTGGATTCAGATTCAGGTCTTTGGAGTTCATTGATCATATTACTTATGTTAAAGGAAAAAAAAGTTGGCTCAAGTAAATAATTTTTTCAGCTTTTGTTTGAGCTCTCAAAAAATTGTCTTTTTGATCATTAGTTTTCTGTCCTTCATTTTTGGTACTGGGAGTTAAACCTAGGGAGCACTGAACTACACCCATAGCCCCTTTTCAGTTTTGTATTTTGAGACAGGGTCTCAAAGTTGCATTAAGTTACCCAGGGTGGCCTCAATCCTGCATTCCCCTGCCTCAGCCCTTTAAATAGCTGGAATTAACAGGCATGTTCCTCTATACTCAGCTTAAACATTAGCTCTTCTATTTTAACTCAGTAATACTCTTTGGGTATAAGATTTGTAGATTCTTTATCACAGAGTTGGTCTTTTTAGAATTCCTAGGCTGATTTCAGTGCAGTTACCTATGACAGACTTCCTTAACTCCTGGCTCTCATTGCCATGGATAGTATTTAATAAATACTTTAAAATTTACAGCTGCTACCATCATTTTCATTCCTTTTTCTGATGGGCTGTGACTATAGTAATCACAGCTCAAGCTGCTTATAATCATGTGTAAATTATAAAACCTCAGAGATTAAATATGTAAGGACTTTCTAGTTAATAATGAGTTCTAACTTATGTTTTATCAACTCGGAGCCCATTTTTGTTTTTCCTTCCCTTTTTTGACTTTTGTGGGCAGATCAGTTTGCTAAATAGTCATGTTTCTGACTAAGAAAGTATTAATCTCTAGATGCCAGGGGGTATTTTTGTTATAAAAATGAGCGTAAATTCTTCTACTTCAGGAGGGAATATAAATATAGCTGTTCTTGAAGCAGATTTTCTTTGGAGGCAACAGTGCTATTAGTGAAAAACTTAAAAAGTTTGCCTCTAGATCAAAATACAATTATTTCTTAATCTTTATGTGAGTTAATAATGTTTACATTTATGACATGTTTTTAACATGTACTTAAAAACAGCTCATTCAAACTGCAGAAATATTTTTATAAAACTATATTTTACATACAAAAACTTTCAATAAAAAAAGAACACAAAACCCTGCTGTACAGTAAAGGAGTCTGAGTCTAAAAGTTCATTTTAAAGCATGTGTTATGAGAATGGGAATAAGCTTCTTAGCTTTTATATTTCTATTCTGTAAGACTTTAATTGCATTTTCATATATTTGTCAAATTTTATGCTTTCTTTTCCAAAGGAACAAAATATTTTATTCATCTTTCCTATTCCTTTTTCTAAAATCTTTTATTACCATATCCTAAAGACTTCTCTCACATATAATATATCTTAAAGTAACTGTAATATTTAGTAAATTATTTAAGTAAACAAAAATTGTGGCTGGTCTTCACAATACAGTATGTCTTTATTATAAATTATGTGTATAACTTTTGCATTTTAATTAATTATATATCCTGAATATTTCTACTTAGCCACAGAAAAATATTACTGTATATGTTAAATCTTGTGTATTACTCATCTACTTAAATATCTTTTTAAAAATGTGGTCAGTGTCTTGTCCAAACTTAAAAAAAAAGCAAGAAAGAAAAAAAAAGTGTTCAGCCTGAAATTCTCTGTTTAAGGTATATCATTATTGCCTATTTTTAATAATTTTAGTGAATTTAATGTTATATCCTTGATTAATTAGAATAGCATTTCGATTAACTTTCCCTGAATTGCTTTTTCTTAACATTTTTTACTGAAAATTTTAATTTGTTTGTACATATATAAAACTGAATTGCTTAATGTTGATTTGTAGAGGTGGGGTGTTAACTAGATCATTATTTGAGTTATAACTAATCTGTTTTGGCCGACTGAGTATAAACAGATATTAAAATAGGTGTTGATTGATAAATCAAGCAAGTAATCCAGTTTTGTAAGCAAAGCACGATCAAATATTCAGTGTTTCAGTAATTTAAAAACACCAAAATGTCAATAGGAGGATAAGATTAATTGCTAAATGATAAAATAAGTAAAATACTGTGAATTGACAGTAAGGGAATAGTCACTAAAATTACTAGGCTCTTTTAAGGAAAAGGAACCATAGAAAGATCTTTAAGCATTGAAAGACTTCAAACATTGATTTAAAAAATAGACTTATTAAAATACTATTCATATTATCATACAGTCCAGCAATTTAAAGTACATAATTGAATAGTTTTTGGTATATTATCCAGTAGTTTTTGGTACAAAAATGTATATATAATTACATATATCATAATTTTTCATTTTGACCCTTTTTCCCTCCTCTCCCCCTCACTCCCTCCATTTTTCTCTGTCTGTCCCTCTGTGTCTTTTTTGATCTTCCTTTCTGTCTAATCTCGGGCCGTGTGCTTGCTAAGCAAGTGCTCTACCACTGAATTTACCCCCTAATCCAGTTTTGAATATTTTAATGTGTATAGTTCAGTGATATTACATTCATGGTGTTGTGCAACCATCACTTCTGAGTATTTCCAAATTTTTTTTATTATCCACACAGAAATTCTGTAATCATTAATCAATAACTCCCGATTCCCCTACTTCCCAGCCCATGGTAACCTCAAGTCTTTTCTGTCCCTAGAAGTTTCTCATAAGTAGAATCGTACCATTTGTCTCTCTCTCTCTCTCTCTCTCTCTCTCTCTCTTTCTCTCTCTCTCCCCCCCCGCCTCCCTCCCCCAGCTTGCTTTCTATCTCTTCGATCAGGCTTATTTCATTTAAAAAGTTGTCAACATTCAAATATGTTGTAGCATGTTTCAAAAACTGCTTTTTATAGCTCACTTAGAAATATACATATATACATAAAACAATAATATGTAAATGTTTACCACATTTATCTACTTATCTGTTGATGGAAGTGTACATCTGTAAATTTTTTTTTTTTTTCACCACACCAGGGATCGAACTCACAAGCTCATGCCTGCCAGACAGGCACTTAAGCCACTGAGCCAAACTCCTGGCCCTAGTTTTCTGAGGCAGGGTCGCACTATGTAGCTAAGGCCGCCTCGCGCTCGCATTTTAGCCCAAGCCGGCCTCCAACTCACAATGCTCCTCCTACCCCAGCCTCCCGAGTGCTGGGATTAAAGGCATGTGCCACCACGCCCGGCTTTATCTGTAAATATCTTTTCAAGTCTTTACTTTGAATTCATATGGTAACCTTTATGTTTAGCTTTTTGAGGACTACCAAACTTTTTCATGGAAGCTAAATCAAGCATTAATTTGTTATAAAGTATATTTATTCTTTGTATAAAGCACATAAAAGCTTAGGCTGAATGAATATTAGCTTCAGTATATACCAGATTTTTTTTAAAAAAAAAAGGAAAAAGAACATGTGTATATAGAAACAGCTACTCCTTAAAGCTGCATTTTAAGAAACAAGCTTTCTGGCTGTATATAACCCAATTTTGCTGTAACATTTTATCAGTAATGGTCATACATGGTTTCTGTATTTAAATTTCTCATTCTCTACAAACTTGGTTATCAAAGAATTGGTATTGATGTTTTCACAAATCATTTAACTTATTGTATTTCCTTCCATTTTTAAAATATTTATTTTTTGTTGGCCCTTTGTATTATAAAGGGAAATCACTCAATTTTATCTAAATGGAAAATATTCTCAATAAAACCTTAGCTTTTTTTTATGTTGAGTGTCCTTCATATATAGTCTCATTTTATATACGTCTGAGGAAGAAAGCTATAGAAATTTCAGTTGACATTTTTGTGATAACTCTTAAGAATATAAATTCTGGAATGCAGTATGAATTAGGAGAAAAACATTTACCACTTGTCATAAGAAAGCAAGGGACCACTTGTATGTGAGGAAACTCTAAACCAAAAGGCAAGGCATATGCACTGGCTAGGTAGATGACAAGATCCAGGAAATGGGGAGCAATATTGGAATAGTGATTTTTTTTTTAAAGATAGTAAAATCCAACAAAACATAACAGAACAAAGTCAATCAAAACAAAGCAGTAGAACTGGTACAGAACTTCTAAGAAAGATACTGTGAAAACAATAGCTACTATAGTATATCTATTTATTTTCAGAATAGTTGACCTTTCCCACAGGTATAGTAAAATCAAACCAAATCAAAACAAAACAAAACAAAAAACACAATAAAACCAATAAAAACAGAGTATAAAATAAGGCCAAAAAATTAATCAGAATAAAGCAAAACAACAAGAACAATATTGGGCCTCGAAGACAAGACAGAAGAGAGTCTCCCATTTTTGCTACATTGCGTACTGTCATCTTCCAAAGAGATGCTCAGGCTGCCAGCCCCAGGCCTACAAAATGAACAAAACAATACTAGCATTTGGTTGTTTTATGTACCTTAGTTGCTATCAATGTAGCCACACCTCGGAACGAGTAGGTTGCTTTACGGGGGCGGGGGGAGCTTTGTCCTTGATTCTTAACCTGCGTGCCGGTAGGCCTATGGGGTGGGAGGTGCATATTTCTCTTTCAGGGGTCCACGCCTGTCGTGCAGGCCCCCAGAAGGCTGTCTTACTTGTGTCCTGGTTGGAGGCACTCAGGCTTGGCTGGGCAGGCTCCCAAGAAGCCCATTTCTTTCTCCTCCTGGGGTCCACACCAGTCATGCAGGCTCCCGGAAGGCTGTCTTACTTGTGTCCTGGTTGGAGGTGTTCAGGCCTGACTGGGTGGGCTCCCAAGAAGCCCATTTCTTTCTCCTCCTGGGGTCCACACCAGTCACGCAGGCCCCTGCAAGGCTGTCTTACTTGTGTCCTGGTTGGAGGCGCTCAGGCCTTGAATAGTGAAATTTTTACAAATTTCTCCAAGAGAGATCACAAATCCAAACAATAATGAATTGTACATGTGGAAGCAACATAAAACTTGACAGGATATGAAGAGTCATGTTGATGACTGTATTGTTTAGGACATCAGTAATTTCTGGAAGAAAGCTTAATTAGAAGTTTTCTTTATATTTCTCATCAAGGAGTGTACATGAGAATATTTTATGTACAGGGAGATTGAAATAAGAAGCAGTTTTGAAAAAATTGACACAAATGACTCATAGCATCTTTTTTGGTGGGAAGGGGAGACTAGTGCAAACCTCTGAGGTGAGTTGCTTAAATGGATTTGAGTTTATTGAGTTTTTCTTTACCCAAATGGGAACTGAGAATGTGGTTACCAAATGTTAGACTTGGAGAAATTTTGGGGAATAAATTTCCACTTGGTTAAAAGCAAAATTTCAGTAATCTACTGAGCAAAGGATTATAATGGACTAAATATTTTTATAACTAACTGAATAGAAATTAAATAATTAGATGAAATAATTTTTGTTTTGGAAGTGCTCGATCTGGCAACAAGTAAGGAGTTAATATGACCAAAAGAGATAAGAAAATACCAACCCCAGCTTTCATTTCAAGGAACTTGATGATAAGCCCTGGTGATTTGAGAGTCTATCTATGTGAGTGTTTCATGGCCCACTTTAGAAATCAAATATAGAGTGCTACTTTATTTCAGAACATCTGAACTCCCAGTTACAAACAACATAGTAGTCCTCCTTTTTAAACCTTCCTTATTAAAACTAATAATTGTACCTTTAGTGTAACAGCTCTTACCTATTCAGTAAATATTTGAAAACATTACTAGGTGAAGTCACTATGCTGGATTTTTTTTTTCCAAGAGAAAATCTTGTTGTGTAGCCCAGGTTGCCCTGGAACTCAAGGCAATCCTCCAGCCTCAGCTTCCCAAGTGCTAGGATTACATGTATGTATCACCATACTCAGCTTTTTAAACCAATACACAGAAACAAAATCGTACATATGATATGTGTACATGTTTAAACCAGATAAACATATCTACTCGAACATGTATCATTTCTTTGTGATAAAAACTTTCAAGGTCCTTTTTTTCTACCTTTTTGAGCTGTTCAATACTGTACAATGTTATTGTCTATAGTCACTGTATGATGGAATAGCATACCAGAACTTTTGCTTCTAAGTATACCTTAATATTGCTGATCAACTCTTTCCCATTCCTCCCATCCCTCTACTCTCCCCAGTCTCTGCTAATCATCACTCTACTCTCAACTTCTATGAAATCACTATTTTTAGATTTTGCATATGACTGAGATTGTGCTGCACTCATCTTTTTGTACCTGGTTTATTTTACATAATGTAATGTTCTCTGTTTCCATCTATGTTGTTGTAAATGATATTTCATCCATTTTTTACAGCTGAAAAGTATTCCATTGTATTTATGTACCACATTTTCTTCATTCCTTACTTGATGGACACTTAGATTTTTTTCAGTTTCTTGTCTATTTCTAGTGAAGGTTTGCTTCACTATACTCAATTAAGATTTTAGTTAGCCGGGCATGGTGGCGCACGCCTTTAATCCCAGCACTCGGGAGGCTGAGGTAGGCGGAGCGTTGTGAGTTCGAGACCCGCTTGGGCTACAACGCGAGCGCAAGGCCAGCCTGAGCTACATAGTGCGACCCTGCCTCAAAAACCAGGGCCAGGAGTTTGGCTCAGTGCCTTAAGCGTCTGCCCTGGCAGGCGCGAGGTTGTGAGTTCAATCCCTGGTACCACAAAAAAAAAAAAAAAAAAGATTTTAGTTAGTCAGATTTTTTCTTAAGTGTATGAGTCCCTCTTTGTAGTGGTCTTATTTTATCTGAAGGTATTGTCTAAGTCATTTTCATAATGTTATTCCTTGCCCATTAAGATTTAAAATGAATTGATTGTGATTACAGTATATAATAAATAAGTAACTTTGTAAATTAAGTTCTATCTAGTAAGGCACATTTTGAAAGATAATTGCTCTCTGCACTTTTGTTTAAAATATAGTTTATATGTATATATGCAGATTGAACCAGACAACCAAATTGATTCTACAGAAACTTTGATAGAGGAATGTTTTGGACTTGAGCTTTTATGTTTTTGTGTATAATATTTCATATTTACATGAAAATTATCTTAACAGTGTAAGCACTGTAGAACTTGTCTTTATGTCACTTCACTATGTATCTGAAGAGAAAGAGGTGTTCAGTATGGAATTCATAATCTAAATATAAATACCAAGGGCATTGCACTGTTTTTAGGAAAATAAAATTAGATAACCAGCAGTATTAACCTTCTGTCTTAATTTGATGAAGTATGGTATAAAAGTGGAAAACCAGATTAATGGCCCAGTGGAATCACTTGGATGGCTAGTTAAAATTTAAGGTTTCAGCAGTTTATTAAAACTAGAAGTGGCTTCAATGCCAATGTCTGTTATCAGGAGAATTTGTATGAGTGTTTTGCAATTAGACTTACTGAGTAATAGTAAAAAAAAAAGTGCTAATTAAGATTGATACTTTAGCTTTAATTACTACCTACAGTTAGAGTTAAAACAAAGTATAGACATTTGGTTTATTTTGTTGTGGAAACTTGAATAGTTGAGTAGTTGTGGAAACCTTCTGAAGAGATTTTCTGATTAGCTTTCTTAAATTAATGACTTTTTAGAATTGAAATGGTTCCAAGTTGTCCGTCTTTACAGATGTCTATTCATTGATTTCACACTTTCATCCAGCAAATAATCATAGAATATATCTGTGTGCCAGGACTGTTCTAGGCCTCTGAAGATGAAGTAAACAATAGAAGAAGTCTATAGTCCACTGAAGGAAAGACAGACAATAAATAATAAAAATAAGTAGAATGTATAATATTTTAGTAATAAGTTCTAAGAAGAAGTATAGTGGTGATATGTTGATAATATTTAATAGTATGACCAAGAAAAAACTAGTAGAGGAAGTGACCTGATGGGACATTTGAAAATTGTGGACTAACCTTGTAGGGGAAGGATTCCAAAAGTATTAATGATGCAGTACAAAATGTAGTCACATGGATAGCAGAAAACTTAGGTTCAGAGATGTTAAATAAATTGCCCAGTGTCAGATACTACTCATTAGTACCATAGTTAGAAATGGAATCCAGGCTTCATTATTCTCAGTGCTCTTCTGATTCTTGTTATATTGCTTTTTCATTTGGAGATAGGAAGATGGTATGGGGTTGTTTATTATGTTTGTTATTGTTATACCTTTAGTTAGGTTGTGTATGATTAACTAAAAGAAACTCATTCTCTTGGATGGATAATATAACCAGTATAAATTTGTTGTTTCAAAGAACAAAATTACAGAAGTCCAAAATGAGTCATATTGGATGAACTGATATTAATGACAGTGTAAAGATTATGTCAACATAAAGATTAAGTAATTTTTTATTATTATGATAGTGGGATTTGGTTAAAAGATAAAAGACTTGGAGTGCAGAATTAAGACTACTTTAAACTATATTTAATAAGTATATGGTTAAGCTCAACAAAGCAGCGAGAAACATTGGAGTTAGCTTAGATTTCTGATGGTGAACCTTTTAGAGCTTTCAATGACATAAAAAGTCCACTCTGGCATACGTGGCATAAGTTTGCCACCCCAACTTAGAGTATCAAAAGAATTATAAGGGAAGCCAACCTCACATAAAAACAGTAAATGGAACCCTGAGATCAGAAAAATAAGAAAGAATGAAAAGTTGATAGGAATAAGAGAAGAGTAGAATCAAGGAAAAATATAATAGTTTGTTTAAACTTACCATCATGACTAGGAAGCACATATCTAATTGTATGTCTTGTAGATTCCTTAGTGTCTATTGTTGAATTTAGAGCGACAGGCTAAAGGACATGTGAAGGCCTAGATGGCCAATTTTTTTTGTATTAGTGGGTCTCAAAATTCTGTGACAGGTTTTTGATCAACTTGTTACTGTACTGATTTTAAAAAGTAATGTATCTGCTACAGATAATCAAATGGCCCACAAGATTGTTTCTTTTCCTTCTGAAGGCTTTATGATGCATGATTATCATTAATCAGCCTTTTACCATTACACTTAAATGGCCATTTGTGATGAAGAGTTCTGAGATACTTCTCCTGATTAAGACTAGAATGCAAGATGTTAGGGGTAATATTCATTTAGTCTTCTGAACTTTCTTGGTACACTTGGTGACCTTGCTTGCTTCAGCAGCCTTCTGGTCCACTGCTTTGATAATACCCACAGCAACTTTCTGTCTTATACCATGGGTTGCAAAATGACCCAGGGAATGAGAGCCAGCAGAGCTCTCAACACATATGGGCTTGTCTGGAACCATATCAGTGATGCCAGCGTCACCAGATTGTAAAAATTTATGGTCATTTTCCAGTTTTTTATCAGAGCAGTGATGAAGCTTTTCTTTTAGTTAAGCAAAATTACAAGCCCTATGGGGCATGTGGCTAGTACAGGGCACAGTAAGCCCTCATTCAGGTGATTACCTGAGCAGTGGAGCCAGCTGCTTCCATTGGTGAGTCATCTTTGCTATCTCTGCAACACTACTACAGTGAACATCAGTGAACATGGACTAAGAATTCCTCACCTGCAAAATTGGAGTAAAAACACATGACTTACCTATCTCAAGATTTGCTGTTAGGGTAATATTAGGATATATGTACTTTTTTTTAATAATTGGAGTGTCCATGTAAATTTTACTGATTATCATGCATTTTCATTGAAGGCTTTTATTAAGATTTTTATAGGCTGTTAAGCTCTTAAAAAAACTCATCCCTGCTTCTCAAGGATCTCACAGTGTGGTAGGAAGCCATATATCAAAAAGAATATTGCCATGTAGTATAATAAATGCTTTAATTAGAAAATATACAAGTGCAACAAGAAAGGAGTACCCAGCACTTCCTTGTGAGTCAGACTGGTTTCCCAGAGGAGGTGTTGCATGAGATGAGGCCTAGATATGAGCAGGATTTTGGCAGGGAATAAGACAAGGATATTTAAGAGAGTATGAACATCCTGTACCAAGCAGATGATATGGATTCAGAGGAGACAGTAATATATGGTATTTAGGAACGACTGAAAGTTTAGTCATCTAATATATGAGAAGAGAGTAGGAGAGCTGACCAAAGAGGAAGCATTTTAAGAGTTTTCTATGCTTAGCAGGGTCCTGGGATTTTATCTTAAAAATAACTTAGAAATAATGGAAGATTTTAAATAGGAGTTGGTAGTATCAGACTTTTATATTAAAAATATTTGTTACTTTTGAAAAAAAGATTACTGTTGGCTGCCTAGAGCAGGATTTGAGTAAACAGAAGCAGAGAGAAATCAGGTTTTTGCAGTATTCTCAGTAAGAGATGATTTAAAGTTATATTTAGGTGATGGTAGGAATAGAGAAAAGATGTTTAGAGAGCAGAATAAGCAAAAAGGAATGAATGATTTTTGTGGTTTATAGTCTCAGGCTTATTTATCTGTATTAATTTCATATTTATCTGTATTAATCTGGCAAATCATGTGAATATTCAAGTGATATTATAGAACAAGTCTGGCAAGTACTTAGGTACTTACGATGTTGGACAAACTTGCTAATCCCTAAACTGAATTAATACGGATTTACTGAGTTAAAAAACAAAACACAATATGGAAGTAAAAGATTAAATAGAAGAATGCCTGAGAGAGTTTTGTAAGTGACTTGACTTCCTCTCCTATTATCTCATTATGTAACACATAGAAAATCATACAAGGCACTTCCTATATTCACTTTTTTTTTTTTTTTTTTTTTTTTGTCAGTACCGGGGATGGAACTCACAACCTCACACCCAAGCAGACACTTAAGTCACTGAGCCAAACTCCCAGCCTATATTCACTCTTGTATGTAGAGTCTAGCATCATGGATTAATAAAGAATTCAAGTCAAATATTTCATCAGAGAGAGAAATCCAAATGCTGATTTTTAAGTTTTAAAATCAGTTTTACTTTCTGGAGATATAATTTGCTCATATAAAATACACAGTTCAGATTTTAGTGTATTCAAAGAGTTGTGCAATCATCACCACATATCAGTTAAAACATTTGATCATTTCTACAGTAGCCCAGTACCCATTAGAAATTATTCCCTTTTCCTCACAACTTACTCAGGGCAACCACTAATCTACTTTTGGTCTCTGTAGATTTGACTTTTCTGAATATGGCACGTAAATGGAATTATGCAACATGTGGTCATTTGTGTTTGACTTTTTTCACTTAATAATGTTTTCGGAGTTCTTCCCTGTTGTAATGTGCATCAATTCTTCATTTCTTTTTTTACCAAATAATATTTTATTGCATACATATAACACATTTTGTTTATCTAGTCATCAATTGATGGTCATTTGAGTTATAGTATTTCTACTTTTGGGCTATTACAAAAAAACAGCAATAAATATTCGTGTAAAAGTTTGTGAATAAACGTATGTTTTCATTTCTCTTGGACATATAACCAAGAGTAAGAATTGAATTATAGAAGGAATAGAATTGCTGGGCTTTGTAGTAATCATTATGTTTAACTCACTGAGAAAATCAAATAGGTTTAATTTTTGAACATTTAGAGAATTTAGACAAGCATTTAAACTGGCAATTCTGAAGTTCTAGTATGTAAACTATGTATTTTTATCATTACACTGTAATAATTTTAATTATTGAGGTATTTATAAAGGATATTTACAGAATTTTTTTATTATCCTAACATTCCTTTTTAGAATGATTTTTTTTTAACTGAATTGGTACTTTATTTTACTTTGCAGAAATACTCAAAACATTTAGGTGCATATTTGTATTCATTATATCACTATGTTTAACTTTTGAGTAATGTTTCCATATATTTAATGTAGGTCATGTTAAAACATGTTTGGAATGTATATTAGGGCTTGTAATATAATTTTTCTCTGAGCACTGTCACAGAGGCTCTTGGTTCTTCTAAATAAAAACTAAGATATAATAATCTGTAGGCATATCCATGTATTAAAACATGGATACATGTTTGTGGTTCAGAAAATAATGAAAATTATGAGGAAAATTGGTGGGGCATATTTGACAAGATAAGTGAATATATAATTTGACTAAATATTATACTTAAGAGAATAATGGAACTACTTTTTTTTAATTTACTTTGTTTTCTTCAGGCAGGTCTCACTGTGCAGTTCAGGCTGGCCTTGAACTCACTATGTAGCCCTGGTTGCCCTTGAATTCATGGCAATCCTCCTGCCTCAGCCTCCTGGATGCTGGGGTTATAGGAGCGTGCCACTACACCTGGCTGAAATATTTATAACAGTTGTTAGTGGATATATAGAGATTATCAATGTCAAAAAGGAGAGGATTTGTTCTCTAAACTACTAAAAAGCAGAAAGTTATATTCTGAACAAAATGAATTGTTTGAATAATGAAGGTTATAGAAGTATGTACTAACTTCTCAGAAAAAGTAGTTTTAATATTTGAATGTGTAAAAACTAAAAAAGTCATTGTTATCTAAAAATTTCAGGTCATGCTATTATCTAAAACTGCAATAAAGATTATACTCTTTTGAGGACCAGATTAACTTTTCAGTGGATAGGACAAAATACCTGACATCTGCAGTTTAAAGAAATTCATTTTGGCTCACAATTTCATTGGGCTCAGTTCATGGTTATCCAGCTCCAAGGCAGAAATGGAATAGTAAAAAGGCTTGGTAGAGGAAAACTATTTGCCCTATGGCAGCCAGAAAATGGAAAAGGAAGGAAACAACCAGAAACAAGAATGCACCTTCCCTTGTCACATCCTCAATGATTTGCCTCTTCTGACCAGTTCTCATTTCCAAACAGCACAGTCACAGTCAGCTATGAATTCATCAGTGGATCAGTCCACTAATGAGTGTATTTCCCCCATGATCTGGTTACCTTCCAAAAGTCCCACCTATGAACATAAGACTTTTTGGTAGACATTTTAGATCTAAACCGTAACACAAACCTAATATATTCTTAGACATGTATTCAGGTTTAGTTGTGAAAGAAATTTTCTTGGAATTGAAAATCTTTTTGACATTTTACACTTAACTTATGGAAGAAATAATATAGACTTTTATTGAGTTGTTTTTCCATCCTTTTATCTTTTGCTTGGGAGAAGCAAAGCTATTTTCTATTCTGTATTCTCCTAAGCAAACACATTAAGAGCAAAATACCTAGTAGGGAGTGTGCTGGGTCTTATTTTTATAATAGCTCTTCAAAGTAAGTATGATTAATCCAATTTTGCTGATTCAGAAATTAGGTGGACATACTGACTGTATATTGAAAAATAAAATGAATTCATAAAACAAGTATAGAACAATA
>RJWM01016520.1:0-45277 GCA_004363535.1 Dasyprocta punctata
ATATATATATATATATATATATACTCTAACTGTACAAGTAGTTGAAATTATTTGGCCAAATAAAATTCAAGCTGAGATGCTGCCACTAGTGAATTAAATCACTTACTTAAGGAAGAACTATCAGTTCTACATAGTCATTTTTTCAGAATACAAAAGAATGGAATGAAGCTTCTCAAAACCTTTTTTGAGATAAGCATTACTCAGTTTCCATTCAGAGACATTACATGGAGATTTCAGACTTTGATTTTTCATTAGCCTTAAAGCACAGATTCTTAACAATATGTTAACAAACTGAAGTAAGAAAGAAATAAAATGAAAATATAATTGAGGAAGTTTATCACAAGAGTGTTCAATATTTGAAAAAGTAACACAGGAAAATCATCCAATTAATAGTATATAGAAGAAAAAGCATGTTACTAGATTAAGATATTTCACAAAATTTAATATTAATTGGGCATAAAATGTGCTCAGAAAGACAAAACAGAAATATCTGTAATTGAATAAAAGTAAAAAAAAAACCTTACATATAATGATGCACTGGTTAATAAATTCTGAATTTTTCTCTACATAAACCAAGAAAATATATCTAGATTCATTTTTTCTAGTCAACATTGTACTTGAGGTCTTTATCAGTATAATAAGAAAAGAAGAACATAAAGTTATGAATTTCAAGGAAAATAATCGATTGTATTCATTGATGATATGTACATTTGTGGAGAATACTTCAGAAAATATCTAAAATGACTGTCAGAATCACAATGTATATCTATCAGGACAAGACATTTACAGATCAATAAACAAAAACTAAATATATTTCTGAATGCTAACAATAATGTGCATTTGAATTAGAGATAGTTTAATTTATCACAGTTTTAAATACTAAATAGGTATAGAAATGTAAATTCCAGTTATTATTTTTATAAAATGAAAATCACAGATATTAATAGGAAAAATTTAAATTTATTTAGTACCTGAAGATATCTGATGTTATATAGTAGAACACTCAGAATCCTTATGATGTTATTCATTCCAAGTTTAAATAGATATTCAAAGTAATCTCAATCAATAGCCCAACAGGCAATGTTTTTAATAGAAAATTATCAAGCTGTTTAAAAATTTACATAGTATAGACAAAATAATCTTGAAACAAAACAAAGTTCAAAGATTTCACTATGTAATTTTCAGACTTACATTAAAGCCATACTAATCAATATATTGTTAAATTGGTAATATTAGATAATCATCACAATGTAATATTTTAGTAAGTCCAGAAATAGAACTAAACATGAAAGACAAAATTAATTTGGGAAGAAAAAATGTCCAGAAATTGACCTACACATTCACAGTCAGTCTTTTTCACCCAGAGATTTAACTGGAAGCACAGCCAAAAACAATTTCAATAGGGAAAAAGTCTTTTCATTATACAACTCTTAAGAAACTAAATTAATTATACAGAAAGAGACCTCTGTCTTATATATATTACATAATAAGATTAATCAAAATTGTTCATAGGTACTTAGAACTAAAAACAATTTTAAATAAATGTAGAACAAAATTTTAAAACATTGAAGTAATACTATAATTCTTGGATAAGTTGTTACAAACACAGTTTATAAAAAACAATCCATTATACTGAATCAAAATTAAAGGTTTTCGCTCTTTATAACACATCATGGAGGAAATGAAACCTTAAGGTATAAACTGGAATCTCCTTTCATCCAGATGGTGATACAGGTGTGTACAATGCAGAGAATACTAAGAGAACAAAACTATTTGGAAGAAATATATCCTAGATAGCAGGTCTTGATACTACTTTCTCTCCCTTATGACATTTCTTCACCATTTTCTTGCAGAAACAGAGGATTAGTTTACCAGCAAAATTGTGGTTCTTCTGTTACAAAAGAGAATGCCATAGCACAGGGGTTTCTGGGTGAAAAACTACTGACAGTATTTTATATCTTCTACCTCCATTTACTTCATCTCTGTTCCTTCATTAGTACGTTTTAAGGAATATGTCAGAAATGTCCATTAAGCAACAATGAACCAAATCACATAATAAGATCAGAGCAGAAATGACTACTAGTTACTCATCTGGTATGGTGAGAGCAGGGTACATGAGAAAGGTGAAGCTAATGACTTTATGGAAGGGAAGGACACAGGAACAGTGAAAGCATAGGAGCATAGCAGAGACGAAGAAAAGAAGAAACACTTTAACTTCCTCTTTCACTCCACACCTTTTGTTTGTCCAACTTTCTCTTTCCTTTCCTTCCAGGCAGGGAGAAGGTCACTGTGACGTGACGGAAGAGCAGAAATCAATGTTGGCTGGGTCCTCCGTGACAAGAGTCAATCTATCAGCAAGATTGGTGGCAGTCACTCAGCCATCACAGTCACTACCCCATGCTGGCAAATGTCACATTTGGAATTCATTTGCATAGCTGGATAGCACTCCCTGTGGAGTTACATTGAACAATTTTGCAGCTGTGACAGCTTGAAATAGAAAACCTAATGCCACTAGCTGTTGGCTTCCTCTGCACCCTCTTTTCCTAAACTCCATCTGGGAACACTTAACATAGAAAGGTTGAGGGGCCCTTAAAGTGGAAGAGGAAGTATGTAAGGCTCTCAGGTGTTTGATAGAGGAAACTACCAGGTACCTTGAGTTTCTAACTCAGAATTCCTGTGGTCTGGTTTCTGTCTTCACCTTGTACTGTACATACCTGTTTTTGCTTCACTGATTGAAAAGAATAATACCTTGGGTTCATTACCAGGCACATTTCCTTTGCTCTGTGGGAAAATAAAAGTAACTTTACTAAAGTTGGATAATATGGCAAATGTGGTATTATTGTAGTCAGGTGTTACAGGGAGAGCAACTGAATACAGGACACAGAATTCATAATACTGTTTTATGATGGTCACCCAGAGTTAAACAAGAAATTGCAGGAAAATCTGTCCACAACACTAAAGACTCAGAATTCAACCAAGGGCCTGGATCCCATAGCAATGTCCTACATGAGTCCAGCTGAAGACTCAGAGCCCATGAAAATACCTCCCACGAGTCCAAATGGAAATCTAAGAGTCCACGATAAGGACTCATGCGGGTCTGTTTCACAAATCTGCACTGGAAAGGGCCAAGGTCAGTGGTAGGAGCCAAAAAGTCTATGCCAACAGGGTAAAGGAGCTGTGCCGGTAGGGGTTGGGGTTTCTACACTGGAGCCCAGAAGTCATGCTCAAAGTAAGGACCAGAGCTCCCCTAAAAAGTACCACAGTCATCCTCAGTGGCAATGAGTTCCTGCGTGCCTCTGACAATGAGACAGTGGTGTACAGATCAGGAAGCCCAGTGTGACAACCTTCTCCAGCACATCTTCCCCTCCAGAGCCAGGAAATGACTGATGCTCATTGTGAGAAGCAGAGCTACCCCAAGGTGAGCCACAGCCACTCTCATTGACAAGGTCCCAAGCTCCTCCGACGATAATGGCTGAATCCATAATGGGGAAACCAGCATGACAAGCACCTCCAGGAGAACCAACGGCTCCAAACAGCACCACTTAAGAGAACCAACCACGCCTCACTCTTCTTCTCCAATCTCCATTTCTGCCAGCAACTTTCCTCAGGTGGGCCATCTACACTCAGCACCATGCTGATGTAATTCACCTGGTGTTAAGCTGATCACCAGTTTTTAATCCATAACAGGTGTGTAGTTGATTTACTTTTACTACTGTTATATTTATTTGTATTACTCTCTCTCTCTCTCTGACTCTCTTTTTCTGTCTGTCTGTCTCTCTCTCTTTCTCCATCCATCCTTTCTTTTCCTTTCTCCACTTAACCACTCATGCATATACATAAGTATGTGGGGTGATGTATTATGAAACAGAGGCTTTGGAATATAGTAATCTCAACTAATTATATTTTATTTATAGGAAGAATAAATACTGATAAAGAGAAATGGATATAAATTTATTTGTCAAATGTATGTATACCTGTGTCACCAGCAACCCTGAAATGATGCTGATTATTTTCATCATCCTAGTCAGCTCTTTCAGGTCCCTTTTTAATCACTCAGTCACCACAATCACAGCAGTGACTGCTCTGATTACTGTCATTGCAGATTAGTGTTCCCTGTCCTAGTTTTTCATGTGAATAGAATTCATACAATATATACTGTTTTGTTAGGACACTCAGCAGTATTTAACTCAAATTTATCCACACTGAGCCTCCAGCAAAGTGACCTCCACAGTTAAGATTTTCTCACCCTCTGAACTATTTTCCAAGATTTGTCTTCCTGGGCATCATTGTAAAGGGTTAGAATTCTCTGTATCCTTCTGTCTCTTCAACTTTTGATTCAGCATCTCACCCTGTAACCTCAAGTCTGGTGGACCTAATAAGAACTGTGAATTTTTGTAATAAAAAAAAAGTTTTAATCTTTTTGGTTTGACATGAGGTCTTGCTGTGCTGTCCAGGCTGATCTTGAACTTCTGGGGTCAAGTGATCTTGCCTCGGCCTCCTAAGAATCTGGAATTACAAGTGTGTACCACTGCACCTGGCTTTTCATTTTTGTATTTATGAGCTTTTTGTCATTATGAATATAGTGGGTACTCAAGAGCTCCTCACATGCCAGGCCAGAGACCAAAAGTCTCTCAGTGTTATTTATATCATCTGAATTTTTTGAGGCATATTTTATTGTTTGTCACGTGGTCCACCTTGGTCACTGTTCCATGTATAATGGAAGCAAATGTACATCTGTAATTATGAGGTGAAATTTTTTTCTAAATATTGATTAGATTTAGTTCATTGACAAGTTATTAAAATTTTCTATATCCTTGTTGGTACTATTTTATATTTTTCCATCTTATTGAAAAATATTGTAAAGACTGCAAATGTGATTGTATATTCATCTACATATTTCTTTAGTTTTTATGTTTTTTGCTTAATGCATTTTGAAGCTTTACAATTAGATACATACCTGGCTAAGACTGAATGTCTTCTTGATGAATTTATCTTTTGTGACTATGAAATAGTCCATTCTATTTCTGATGATTTTTTTAATCCATGGTTATAAATCTCTGATACTCACTGCTGCCACTTAGTTTTCCTGGGTTTAGTACTTGCATGGGAATAGTTTTTCACACTTTTATTTCCAATTTGTTAGTTACCAAAGTTTAAAGAATGCTGTTTATGAATGACATTTAGTTTATGTTTTCTTTAATTATTTAAAATTTTTATGAAGGCCAAAACTCTGCATTTTGTTCAAGATATTTAGCCCATTTGTATTCAACATAATTATTATTAATAATACCTCTCTTTTGATAAATTGAGAATCTTTCTGGCATCATTTATAATCTTCTCTATTAGTTTTATTATTTTGCTTATTAGTTTTATATTTTATTTACTACCTAAAGATTACTGAAGATTATAACATGTACTTTTGGTTTATTACAATCTATTATTCCAAGTTCCATTAACTTCCTTGAACTAATTTCTCCTTTTATTAATGTATATTATTATGCTTCTACAGATACAGTGCACTGTGTGATTCATCAGTAATATTGTTTAAATAATGGATAGTATATACACACATATATATCTCTATATATGATATATACATAATGTGTATCCATCTCTATATAAGATATATATCTATCTCTCTTTATATATGTATCTATATAAGATATATGTAGTATAAATATATATAGAAAGATAGGTAGACAAATAGACCTTGACCTATTAATCATAAAAATTTAAATTGCTTATGAATATCTGTATTTCTATTTGATATCATTTCTTCACTCCCTGAAGAATGTCTTTCATCATTTCTTCTAACATCATCTGTCTGGTGAAAAAACTTTCTCAATATTTCTCTGTTTACTTTCTTTAATCTTACTTTTTCAAAGACATATCTAAATTTATTGAAATCCTAAAGATTTGTTTCATATTTTTCTTCTGGATGTCATGGTTTCTTATTTCAATTCAACTATCACCCTAATTGTTGGTTCTCTACATATACTTGTATATCTTAAAGATTTTGTAATTTTCTTTGTATTTGTTATGACAATTTGATTAGTAAACATCCAACTATAGTTTTCTTTACATTTGTCCTGGAAGATGTTCACAGTCTTGCATCTGTGGGGTTTTTTTTAAATTTCAATTTTTAAAATTTTATTGTATATTCTTTTCTGCCTCTTTCTCTTTGCTTCATCAGAAAATTTAATTTGAAATTTGTTAACTTATGTTTTAAAACCTTGACCACCTTCCTCTATTTTGTTTTGAGCATTTTTTGTCTCAACTTGTTTCATATGGGATTATTTCTATAACCTGAAGTTCTCTTTCTTATTTCCTCTGCTGTGTTTTTCTCTGATACTGTTTCTCACATCTGTCTCTTTTATTTGGTTATTTCTCTGGTTTACTTCTCTGAAGAAATTAGTCATCTTTTCACACATTTTGTGTCCCATTTTCTTACTATGCCATAAGTATCGTGGTTATTTAAAACGTTACTTAAGCTATACTTTATAATCATGTTCTAAAAGCAATTCAAATTTGTAGTGACAGTACAATTCAGTCTCACACACACACACACACACACACACAAATTGACAAAAGTTTAGTTCCATGTTGCTGAAGTCCCTTATGTGAAATGGCACAGTATTTACATATAATCTGAGCTTATCTTCCCCTATCTCATATATCTAAATTGCTTATAATATACCAAATGGAATGTAAAGGCTATATAAATAGACGCAATACATTATTGTGTGGTGAAGAATGACAAAGGAAGAATTTCTGTGCATGTCCAGGAGAGATACACCTTTTAAAATTATTTAGAATCTTCATTTAGTTGAATTTGCAGATGTGGAACTATAGACACAGATTTCTGACTATATAAGTCTATATATTGTCTAGAGATGTTCAACACTTACTGTTTATGCACATTATCTTCATTTCTGTCCATCTCTTTTACTCCTTCATTTTATTTTTAAATACAATTCATTTTCTTATTCTTGAATAACATTTTATAAGTAGCTGAAGAATTACTTAGTTTTGTTTCTTAGTGAATGAGTACTGAGAATATAAATATTCTCAAGCTTTCTCTGAAAATGTCTTTACTTAATTCTTACAGAGTTAATCCCAAGGTATTTAATAGTGTTTTGCTAATTTCAAAGATGTTCCATTGGCTTTATTTTTCTATTATGTATTTGGTGATTTGCTCCAAATCTTCATCTATGCTGCTTAGTAAGTTTTCTTCATAACATCAACATTTTACTTATATATAGAACAACATCATATGAAGGGATTGATATTGGTCTAACCCACTGTTATTCAGACTGCAACAGTTTTACATCAACTTAAATAAGCATACTTTTAGTTGTACACAATTTAATCTCTTTTGTAGACTGATGAGCACCTCCACAATCAAATTAATTTCTTCAACAGAGTTTCTCTTGCTACACTGTTATAACCAGAGAAAATTTCCTTCTACTCATTTTCCTAACCTAATTTGGGTTAAATTATAGCCCAATTTATTAATCCAGTTTTGACTATATGAAGCCTTTCAGTTGACCCTGTGTCTTTTTTTATAATCCTCATTATTTGGGGATATTTCTGTTGCATTTCCTTATTTTCTAGCCGCACAGTTTGCTCCAGATCATGTTACCAGGGATTGCATCAAACATATAGGTCAATGGGGAATGTGTTGCCATCTTAACAGCACTAATACTTCTGATCTATAGACAAATTAATAGTTTCATTTGTTCTTTTTAATTTTTTAAATTTTTATCAACAAACATGTATTTCAAAGTATTAGTCTTGAAATTCTTTTACTAAATTTAACCCTAAATATTTCTTAGTTTTGATACTATTATAAATAAAATTGTTTTCTTAGTTTTATTTTTTGAGATCATAGTTATACCAGATCTAATTGGAATATATATATTGTTTTGCTGATATTATTTATAAACCTCTATTAGTTTCTTTGTAGGTTCTTTAAGTTTTGTGCATATGAATACTTGATCATTCCATCCTCAAATAATCTCAGTTCTTTATTTCTAATATGTATTTGTACATGCACACCTGCCTAGTATGTTGGCTAGAACCTCTAGCACAGTGTTGAATGTTAGTGGCAAGACTATACATCCTGTTATAGTTAATGGTCCTAGAAGAAAATATTTCAGAGTTTTACCATTAAATAAAATGCTAGCTTTTTTCTTTTTGTAGATCAGTTTATCACATGATATTTTCTTCCATTTCTAGTTTTTTTATACTTAGTGTCAAAAACTTGAATTTTCTCTAATATTTTCCATGTCTGTTGAGATGATTTTGTGTTTTCTTCCTTATGCTATTAATGTGATATGTTACAATTAATGATTTTTGCATGTCACATCACCTTTTCAATTTTGTATAGATCTCACAATGCTGTGTACTCTTTTTGAAAAGCTACAAATTCAAGTTGAACTTGCTACTATTTTCTTGAGGATTTCTATGCTTGTATGTATGGGCAATAAAGGTCTGTAGTTTCCTTGTAATATTTTGATGTCAAATAATATTGATCTCATAGCACAAGTTCTCTTATATTGGTGTCAATTCTCGTATAAAAGGTTGGTAAAATTTGCCATTCACTGGTGAAGTTATGTGGACTTGTGCTTCTGTTTGTGGAAAGTTTTTCTGAATACTGGTCATGGAAATAGTCAGGTTTTCTATTCTATCCTGGGTCAATTTCAGTAGTTTATATTGTCCTAGAAATTTACTCATTTTGTCTGTGTAATGTGATTTGTTGGTATACAATTGTTTAGATTATTGTCTTATGACCTTTTTTACTTGTATCAGGTGAGTAATAATTTCCCTTTTAAGTTCTTATTTTCACAATTTCAGTCATCTCTCCTTTTCTCTTGGTCACAGTTGCTAAAGACGTGCCAATTTGATAGATTTTAGTGTCTGGGATTATGCTTATTTTCTTTATTTTTGTTTAATTTTGCAGGTGTGGCTAACAATAATTGAACTTAATAATGCAATTATTTTCAGAGATTTTGTGGACCTCATCCAATCAGTTGGATGCATTATGAGCAAAACATGAGGTTATCTGAGAAAAAGTTTTTATTTCAAAATGATATCAGTAACTTCTTTCTGAGCTTCTATTCTGCAGCTCTAACCTGCTGATATCACACTCATGAGTCCTCATAATCACAAATTCCTTTAGCACACACACACACAGAGCAATAGTTCAGAAATATTGTGAGTTTAGTCCCATACTGCTACAATAAACCAACTTATCACAATGAAGCAAGCCATAAAAAAATTTGGTTTCTAAGTACACATAAAAGTTAATGTTTATACTGTAGTCTATTCAATGTTCAATAATATCATTTCTAACAAAATGTATATACTTTAATGAAAAGTTACTTTGTTGCAAAACGTTAATAATCATGTGAGATATAGGAAGAATATCTGCAATAGAATTGTTTGAAGCATGTTTGCCTCAAACCACTAGTTTTTAAAAATGTATTGCCTGTGAGGTGCAGTAAAACAAAACTCAAAAAAACAAGGTGTAACCCCCACAGACTAGTGTTCATTAATGATAGGGATACATTCTGAGAAATTCATCATTAGGTGATTTCATCATTGTGAAAATATCATAAACCTAGATGCCACAAGTCTATCACTCAGTATGACTTCTTGATATGATCAAGACACAAGGTAAAGCGAATATGTGTGAGGCTTCTGCTGGCATAATATAGCAGACTATTTTACATTAATAAAGAAAAAGCATAGTCTAAGATAATGATAAGAACATAGTATAGTACATTAAATATATAAACCAGTTATATCACCATTTATTATCAAGTATTATGTTCTAAGCATAACTGTATGACTATACTTTCATGAAACTGGAGGTGTACTACATTCTGCCTGCCCCCCAGCATCACCTCAAACACAGGAGCAATGTATTGTATTATGATGTTGTGTCGTTAGGTGATAGGAATTTCCCAGCTCCATTATAACCTTATGGGTCTCCCATTTTATATTCAATCCTTGGTGGAATGTCCTCATGCTGTGGCACATCTCTGTACATGTAACTTTATGTAATCAATAGGCTGCCCTCAGCAAACTCTCCTGGAGAATCTGAGCAATATCTATGCACACCTCACACGTGCATTCAGTAGTTTTAGCATTCATTAATGTTTCTTAGTTGGAATAAACATTTCTATGGTATTTGCCAATAGATATTTCTTCTAATTCTGTCACTCTTTAGTAAGGAAAAACTTAAACTTCTGTACATGTATTTCTTCAGTTACTTTATGGTGAACAACAGGTTGTGATTTGTTGCCATCTCTATTTATTTTGATATTTGAATTGTGCCTAATTTGGCCAGGGAGAATGCAATTAAACTGGCCATCAGTGGGTCTTGTGACTTGCCCTATTACTTGCTCCCTTGCATAGCCAAATAATTGAGTCTCACTTTATAGGGTCCATTTCCCAGTTGTGAAATTAGTCATTCACCCAAGGTTCTTGGTAGATATTTTTTTGTTACAATTGTTATGTAAAAACAAAGAATTGATTGCAAACAGTGCTTATAGACATTGAAGCTTTTTCTCAGGTCCTTTCTGTGGACAGAGGTAGTGCTGAGGAGTATGTTGGGGTGTGACAGATGGAAGTTGAAGAGAAAAGAGAAGAGAGAGAGGGGAAAAAAAAGAGAAAAGGGAAGAGAGAGACAGAGACAGAGACAGGAGAGAGAAAAGAGGGAGAGAAATTCTATGCATATATAAATAAAAATATGGGTTTAATATTTATCCAAATCCAAACCAACAAAGAAAAATTCACTCTAGTTTTCTCCCTTTTCGTGTTTGTAACTCCCTGCTCTGAAAATGATAGACCTAATCTTCAATTATTCACCGTGTCTTTATTTATTATGTAAAAAACCTCTGCATGTAATGAAACACTCATCATTGCTTCTCCTCTCATAGAACATCATTGTTCTATTTCCATGCAGGCACCTGTTTCATTGTCCATTGTCTTTCTAAATAATATATATATAATGCATATATATAATATATATATCTCCTTTCTTGAATTTTTTTACTTATTTATGGTAGGTTTTCCAAAGCAGTCTATTTTTAAAAAACACAATTGCTTTTTCCTGTATTTTTAATTAGAAGGTCTATTGAGATATGTTTATTAATATCACAGAGGCAACCACACTTGTTACATACAATTTTTGTTCTAGTCTTCAAATTTTCTTTCTTTATATCTGTTGAAATAATTAGCATACTTTCCCTTCATTCTCCCCCCATATTTGTTCAGAGAATATTCAACATGCTACTTTTCCTTTAGTATTTTATCCAGAAATTTCACTATTCACTTTTTATTTACCAAAATCTATAATGAAAAATTTCACTTACTTTCTTCCTGAATACTATTGTTGCCCATATGTTATTTTCATACTAATTTAATACCACATATTAAATATTATTGAAAGTCAATATTTACTCAACTTTACTCACATTTATCATTTTTCTTGCTTACTTTTTCCTTTTCTCACACATTTATTCTGTAACAAGTTCCTTTCTTCTTCAAAAAGTTTCTCTGGTTCAAAGTTAACAAAGAGTAGGCAATTTCAATTATGTTTGTGTGGAAATATATCAGTTGTAACTTTTGCTTTGCAGATGGAGTTGCTGGAAAAATTTCTAACCTAATCCTGCATTCTTTCAGGACAGAGTGTCGTCACCTATTATTGGTGTCAAGAATGAAGCCATTAGTTTATTGTGGACCACTTTTCCCTTTGGCAGTGCTTATGAATTTTTGTTGCATTTTATGTTTTGTAATTTCACTGAAATATGTCTCCATAAATATTTGATACATTCTGGATGACAGTCACGGGTTTGTTAAATGTATACATTGGTATTTTTCAACAAATATGTAAAGTTGTGAATGACATCTAATTTTTTTCCTCACTGTGCTCTTTGTATCTCTTTCTGGAGTTCTTATGTGTGTATTGAACCTTCTCACACCACACTTTGTTATCTCTTTATTCATCTTTCACAGTCTTCTGTCTCTGCAGGAAGAGTCTCATGGACTTCCTTGCTCTGGCTGTATAACCCAGATTTACCACAAATTCTCTCTCCAATTATGTTCATTTTGGCAACTAGCCAATTAATTTTGTCATACGTTTCATTTCTAGTTAGTGTTTGACTCATATTTAGATTTACTATCGCATAATATATTTTTCTTTTATTGCATTTTAGTAACTTTTATTTCTATTTTAAGTATTTAAATATACCTTTTTATATCACATATACTGACTATATTTGTTCAGTATACCATACTTAGTATACCCTGTAACACACAGATATATTTGATATACTATATATAATGGTTCTGATATGTACATCCATTGTTTGATTTTTTTCTAATGAATCAAAATAATTCTGACCTCTTTCCTTTTATATTTAGAAACTTGCTTTCATAGTTTTTAACACTGGTAGAGTGTAGATTTAAAGTGTTTCTTTGTTTTTTATTGTTATTGTTTTTGTTTTGTTTTCATTTTACACTGAGGATTGAACCCAGGACCTTCACACTGAACTACATTCCCAAAACCACTGTTACATTTCATCTTGAAATACTCTTACCAAGTTGCCCACTCTGAGCTCAGATTTGTGATCCTGTTGCCTAAGCCTCCCAGAATGCTGGAATTACAGGCTTGCACCATCATCCACAGCATGTGTCTTTCTTCTGAGTAGTTCATCCTGCATGCACACGCACACACACACACACACATAGAGTCATGCATACACAAACACACACATTTTATATGATGTTTGTTTGGCTTCTAGAAATCAGAAAATGCGACTAGTCCAGTGTTAAGATGAGCTAAATGTGCAGTTCGGGTGTGAATATGAAAGTTTTTTGTGTTATCCACTAACTTTGCCACCTCGCAGTGATCTTTGGGGGGATGGTTTTAGCAGTTCAATTTCTCATCTTATACAAGGATTTATATTTGCTTTCTGTCTCCTCGATACCTTCATAAATTTGTTCTGGACCTTTGGAAATTGACATCTACTCCTGGGGGGAAGAAGTGGCTTCAGACCCTGCATGCCCTGCAGATTCATGATTGGTTTTTGTTTCTGGCCAAGTTGTTATATAAGAATTTTGAACTTTTTGCTTTACATTTTAACACACTGGAGATGAATGTAATCCACCATTCTTAACATCTTATATAGTATTGATATTTATGGAATATGGAAATGTTTATAATAATGTATGTAATGAATAAATTTCATGTTTTATATATTTATAGGTTCATAAATATTGGAAAAGAAAGTCATACTGCTATTAGTTAGCAGATATTTCATAATTACTTTAAATGCTTTAAACATTAGAAAACAAGTTTTAATCATTGAACTGCCAAATGTGTATTTTAAATTATATAACCATACCCCTGGACTTAGTGACATAGGGTATAGCTAATAAATTGTACAAATATGAATATTTATATGCACACATAATCAGACATATTTAAATCTGATACTTCTTCTGATTGTTGTAACACTAAGTGAATTACAACACCTTAATATAACAAGAAGCTTGACTTTTTACAGTGACAACAGTGAGAATTCATTATATGACTGGTGAAACACTCAAGAGGAATCCTTTTTGTGAAAGGCTCAGCTCACATCCATTCTAGTTACATGATCATCATGTTAAACCCAGAACCATGATTTCTTTGGAGTAACACTGAAGAAGGTGCCCTGGGAAATACAAAAGGCAGTTGATATGGGTTAGAGGATGGCTTCAAAAAGTTGTAGAAGTCAAGTCCTTATTCAATCACTGAATGCCCACGCATTTTCATTAATAGGCACAGGTAAATTTGCTTACGTTTCAGTGGAATCCGGGGGCAGTTTCACTAGATGAAATGAGAGAGTGTAAGTGACCACGTTCCAAATAAGGAGTTAGTCTCCAGATTGCCCTTGGAGAATTTTAGAATGTGCATTCTAAATGTGCATTTTGAAGTGCATTTGTTGACTTTTCCCTGTTATGCTGAGCTCCAGAGTCCCTGCCACTCTGTGGAGTCTCTGTCTCACCACTGCTCATGACAGCACATCACAGGTTCACCCGGGAGAAAACAGGAAGAGGACTGTAAACATCCGCAACACAGAAAAGGGTGAAGGGGAACGTGTTGACTCTTCAGATGATACAAGCTGTTTTTCTGATTAAAAACTTGTTAAGGGCACTAAATCTGACATATTATTAAATCCAATCACATATTTTTTAAATTTATTTTTTCTTTTCTTTGAAAGCTTGCAAATTGTATGTTTTAACAATATAAAGATATAGAGGGCTTTTTACATTTTCTTTTGTTGTTCAGCCTTAGGTTGGTTTTTCTGGTTGGGGAAAGATTTATTTAAGAAAGAGAGCTTCACCGTCCCTGGAGAAACTGAAAATGCAGAAATTTCCCTCTCTTTGACTATCTTGTATGTAAAGCAGGGAGCAGGACCTGGGATCCTCTAAGGGGATGTGGTAAGCCTGTAATTTTAATCCTAGGCTCGTTCCCTAAACTACTGGGAGAGGAACCTATCTTTGCTGTGTATATGATGACAAACGGCAGTTACCTGATGGGCAGCAGCAGTAGTGCATACTGTGCTGTCCACATTGGTGCATTTTGATTGCTCAAGCTTAGTGGTTCATAGCGACAGTATCCCCACGGGCTTCATTTTCAATACTGTTTCCCTTTATGGAGCTACAAAATCTTGTTGGATTTTGCAGAGGCTCTCTGAATCATTTGGTATCCTTTTAATACAGTCTTTTCCAGGTTATATTACTCAAATTTAATTTCTGCTGCTTTCAATTAATTATCCAAATAAAAGATGTAGTTATCACCTTATTTTGTTCTTCAGATTTTTCATTTAAGAAAATAAGTATATAGTGATACTAATGCTGATTAACTGTAAGAATTTGTAATGAAATGGCTTTAGGAATAAGTAAGTTAACAAGAGGTAATTTTCCACCTTGACAAGCACATTTCAGACATGAAACAGTTGGTGAAAATAGACTCGATGGATACTACATCCATTTAGTGTTACCGATGAAGCAAATTAATTAACAGTGGTTCACAACAAAACAAATTTATTGTTTTATACTTTTGGGTGTCTGACATCCAAAGTGGGTGACATAAGGCTAATGTCAAGGTCATAACAGGCTGCTCTCCCAGAGCTTTTAACAGAAACCCATTTCTTGGTTCACTCTAGCTCCCTAAGCAGGCTGCAGTGTTTACCTTGGGCCTCTCCACTTTGCAAGCAAGTCATACCGTCCCTCTGCCCTTTGCTTCTGCATTTCTCAGTCCTCTGCGCCACAGCCTTCACAGTCATGAGGCCTGATCTGATCACCACATGAAGTCAAGCTCCAGCCCAGTCTCTTGAGTCTCTTGGTGCTCTGGTCCCCAGATTCTTTTTTTTTTTTTTCTTTTGTCTTTTTGAGACAGTTTCACTATGTAGTTCAGGCTGACTTTGAACTTACTTTTTAGCCCAGTCTGACCTCGAACTCAGAGCGATCCTCCTGCCTTAACCTCCTAGTGCTGGGATTGCAGGTGTGTGCCACCATGCCAGGAGTCTCCCATATATTTTATAAGTTTCTTGACTCAACATGTAGACTTCGAACCTGGCCATAAATAGTATTTGCCTTCTGATTTTGGAGATAACCCACCTCAAAATAATGTCCATAAATACATACCTGAAGAATCAAAAATGTACAAAAACATTTGGTGACTTCATTTCTTCCTCATGAATTACAGTTTTTGTTGTGGTTTATTTTGGATACCGAGGATGCAACCCACACCTTGCTAATGTTAGTCAAGTGCCCTACCACTGAGCCACAATCCTTTACCCCTTCTCATGAATTTTTACTTTGCATGTGTGTTTTGAATGTGAGAGAAGAGAAACATTGTAGTTGATTTTCTAGTCTACATCTTTCCGTCTATACAGTCTTTATTGAAGTGTAATCAGTTCATCTTACAATGTGCTGTAATTACTATTAGAAAATGTAGTTATGCAACTTTCATTTCAGTGTAGCTATGGTACATGCCCTTCACATTAAAACCTCCCTGCTTGACCATTCATAAATATATCCACACCATACTCGCTGCACCAAGCGCTAAGAACCTGCTTTGTGTTTTTATGATTTATTTCCCTATTATTTTATATAGAGAGAAGATAATATGTAGTTTTTCTCTTGTATTTCACATGATGTCTCTGAGGTTCTGCCCTATATGATGTCAGAAACTTGCTACATTCTACTGATCAGAAGTATTTGTGTATTATTTTTACTTATGTACCAGGTGATAGCTATTTGAATTATTTCCACATTTTGGTTATTGTAAGTGAAACTAATGTGAAAATTTTCTGTAGAAAAAGTTTTTATAATTATCTTCTGTAAGTCATCAAGAGCAGAAATGTTAGGTCGTTTTGGAAGTGCACATTTAATTTTTCACTACGCAAAAGTGGTTAGAATCCAAATGGATTCACTTTCATCAAGCTCTAATTCAAAAGGAAGAATGCAAGAAATTATAAATAAAGCGAGGTTATGAAGGAGGGAATCTCATGCTTGTATGTCTGGTCATAAGAACTATTCACAAAAAACTCTACAAGAACCACAACCTTCCACAAAAGTCATCATGTTCTTGCACAGCAAGCACTTCTACAGAGACACCTGCCCAGCAGCAGTCAATTCAGACTTGGACTTGTGCCCCTCTTTGTTAATCACAAGAATTACTAATTCAAAATAACTTTTGTGAGCTTCTTTGTTTTTATTTTCTAAAATTTCCCCTTGCCTCAAAGTCTGAGTATGTTTGTAGTTTATATATAGATTAGTACATACATTTCCTGTGCACTGCTGTTTTATTTCCAAGTACATTTAGTAAATCTTTACAGAATCTCTCTGTGACTGCTATTTATGTTGATGCCAGAAACTTCTGAAATGGTGCATCATCTTACATTCTCATCAGCAAAGTGTTAGGGTTCTTGCTCCTTCACATATTTGATAATACTTCTTTTCAGAATTTATAAAATAATTTTAGCAAACTAGTGGATTCTATTGAGATACTGTGATACATGAACTTAACATATTTTGATCACATCTTTGCTCTTCCCTTCTTTAAGCTTCCTCTCCTCTCCCCATTAGGATTTAAAAAGGTAACAAATGATATTTGCATTCCTAGTCCAGGAAGAAAAGAAATTACAACACGATAAACAACACCTGCAAAAACCCTACAGTTAGCACTGTACTTATTAGTAAAGGACTGATTTTCACCAATAGTCAGGAACAAACAAAAAAGTCCATTCTTACCACAGTTATTAATCATCTTACTAAAGTACTAACCTGTGAAATAACGGGCTAAAAGAAGTGAGAAGCATGTAAAAGGGAAGGATAGAATTTGCTTTATTTGCTAGTGGTTATCTGTATAAAAAATATTAAGAGAACACCAGCACAAATTCTTGTGAGTTAAGATTAGACAGAGTTCTTAGACATGATCACAAAAGCACAATACTTAAAAAATACTACAAATATTTGGGCTTTGCCAACATTAAAATCACTTCCTCTGTGAACAACTTTGTTATGGGGAAGAAAACCCAGCCCACCAACTAGGGGGAAAATATCAATCAACCTCCTGTCTGGAAAGCATTTCTTTTCACAAGATACATTTTCCAAATGTACAATTTAGAAAACAATGGGAGTGCATGAGTAAGAGACTCAGAGATCAACCCCACTTTTCTAGGAGCCTGCATAGTAACAAACGTGTGCAAGTGTGATGTCAGCATCACAGCACCTCAGGGAGGAGCTTGTGAAAGTCGCAGATTGGCATGCTCTAGAGGTTGTGGAAAACTTGATTTCAGTGCGCTGTAGAAATACAAAACAGTTGTAGGCATTTTGAAAACAGCTTGACAATTTATAACAGTTTATTATACCCCATCTAACCTAAAAGTTACGTTATTAGAGATTTACAACTAAAGAATGAAATCATCTGCACACAGCAACCTAGCAAGATGTGATAACACAGAGTGACTATCTGAGGCTACCATTTGAAAAAGTTTGCCCACACAAGAACATTTACAGTAGTGTTTTTCATATTAGTACAGCATGTAAAAAGCAAATTGCCATCAAATGATGAATGGGTATATAAAAGTAGTGTATTGATAAGAATTTTAACATTATGTTAGATGAAAGCATTTGGGCATAAAACACTGTGTGTTATGAAACTACTTTCATGTGATACATCTAAAACAAAAAATCCATAGAGACAGAAAGTAGATTTTTATTGTGTTGTGTGGACTTTTTGGTGAGGTATATAGTTTGGGAACTATTTGAATACAAATTCTAAAATTAGAATATGATGCTGATTGCACGACCATGAGTGCATAAAAAAATCTATTGATTTGTATGCTCTAAATGGATGAATTTATGACAAGTGGATTATAACTGTAAAGTCATTAAAATAGTTTATATACTTTATCAATTTTGACAGAATTCTTGAAATATCAAAATTATTATGATGAAGTCACTCCATATTTCACAAGGCAAAAGACTGCAAGCCTGTGTGCCCAGTATCAGTATCTTTATTATATCAATGCAAAGCACTGCGTTTTGATAAGGTGCCATGATTTTGTAACATGGTTTCACTCTGGTATAATGGGAGAAAGGTACATAGGAGTACTACTATTCCTGAAACTTCTTTTAAATTTTAACTATTTAAAATTTTAAACTTTTAAAAGTCTAACTACCAAAGGTGTGAATTTTGTTTCAGAGAAAGAAACCTTTTGACTTCAGGAGTCAATGTTACCTTAGGCCAATGCTCCACTACACACCTATGTGATGGTACTTCAGTTGGGGATCCTTCTCTTCTAAACTAAGACTGTGGTTGGTTCAGGTGCATCAACAAATTGATCTGCTTAAGCTTTGAAGTGCTCAGACTCACAGCATATTTTCTTCAACATTTAGAAATATTCAGTGGGTAACACTTCAGGTTTCAGAACAAACATAAAACACTTGATTACATAGTCTTCCTGGTATTAACAAAAGACAAAGTATACACTACACAAAAGTAAAGGCTAATATTAGACAGTGTGAGCAGCAAGACAATGTGGACTGGCCAGCTCTTTGTTTCTCATAGCTACATCGTCTCCCCAGCATATTTTTTAAACAACAAAATGGGTTAGTCCACATAAGTATTTTCCTCATTAGAAATTTAAATTGATATGCAATCAGTTCTTCTGTAAATCTGTGAGATCATACGAGTTTGAACAAGACAAAAAGAGAAACTCAAAAACAGTACCTATGGAATTTGCCAATAGAAATGTATGTTTGACAATTACAAGACAAAAGAACTCCACTCTCAGAAAGACCTTGACGAACTGAAAGGCCCATAAGGAGATGATCACATGGTTCATCCATGGGGAAGTTTCAGACACATGCTGTCACATCCTTGTTGATGTGCCCTGTGTGATGAGTTTCAAGCACTATCATGGTTTTAGATATAAAATACATACTTCCCCAAATGTCTGTGCTCAGAGGTGGGGCTTTTGGAAAATGATTAGCTCGTGAGGGTGTTATACTTATCAGTAGATTGATCTCTTCAGTTTATAATTGAATATACTGTCAGGAAGTAAGGCCTCATTGGAAGAGATATGTCACTGGGGTCATGTCTTTGGAGCCCATATCTGTTTTTCAGGCCCCTTCCTCCCTCTTTCTGTTTCTTATCTGCCAAGAGGCAAGTAGCTTTCATCTGCCATATGCTCCTACCATGCCATTTCTGCCTAGTAGCCAGCAGACCATGGAATGAAGCCTCCAAACCATAAGCCAAATTAAATATTCCTTCTTCAGGTTATGAGTGTCAGGTATTTTTTTCAACAGACAGGAAATTTGACTCAAATTGAAAACAGAAGAAAGTACCATTAGTAAAGCATGGCTACTCTTTATAGCATCTGCTTTGCATAATAAATGTAGATATCTTCAAAGACATGACAATAGTGAATTCTGAATTTTACCTTAAATTGTTGGTAAAAAGAAATTGTCATTATTCCCACATACACACATTAATTAAGTGTACCTAGTAGCAGGAATTTCTCACAATACATATGTATTATTAGATTACTGACTCTATTTTTTGGAGATGCATTCTTTTGGAAAACTCCCATTTCCAAAAAAAGACAAACTAAGGAAACAGTTTCTTCCAGCCATCTTACGATTGACATTTTAACCATTAAGTACACAGAGAGATGTTGCTGCTGAGCTACTATCCTCCCCCTTAGAGGACAGTCATAAGATCAGAAAAATATTTTATTATAATGTCTTTTTTTTGTAATTAAATAGCAGAATGTGAAATTCCTATTTATTTTGTTCCTTGTATGTTAAGGAAGAATTCATGCACATATTTAATATCAAAATTATTTATCTTGCCTTTACTTTAAAAAAATTTGACTGGATATAACATCTGAATTATTTTTCCCTTCTTACATTAGTGTAAATGTATGTATTTATGGACTTCTAGTTAGCATTTTTGAGTGAGATGTCTGTATTTTTTTTTCTTTTGTCATACATGTAATATATTTTTGGTGGTTGATTCCTTTTGAAATTCTTTTCCTCTAGATTTAAATAATTTGATTATAATTCTCTTTGTCCTTCCTCTATGGTTCATTAAAATTCATGGGCCTATTTAGGTATAGATTTTATTTAATTCAGTGGAAATTATAGCTGGATTTATTCATATATTTCTTTTCTTATAATTCTAGTTATAGATACCTCCCTCAGCAAAATAATTTTGTTTTTTCTTTTTTTCTCATTGTTTCTTCTAAATATCAATGCCCTTGAATGCATTGGTATTTTTCCTAGAATTTTCATAAGCTGTTAATCACACTCACTGTGTACTTTGTGTATTGTGTATTTTGTCCCTATAGGTTTGATTATTTCTGCATTCTATATCCATACTCACCATGCTCATGTTTTCCTCTGCTGTCTTCAACCTGCGAAATAAGTCCAACATACTACAGCTACTTTAATATTCCTGTCTAATATTTTGACTCCTGTATTGCTTTGCAGTCTATTTCCACCATCTCTCTTCATTCTGGATCATTTTTCTTACTTTGTTACATATCCAATAATTTTTGGTCAAAAGTTCAACACTGTGTATTACCTTTTTAGGTAGTATCTATTTTACTGCATTTGAGATGGATTCTATGATTCAGATAAGTTACTTGGAATCAGTTGACCCTTTCTAAGCCTGTTTGTAAATGTTCTTGGTTAGGAACAGAATGTTCCCCATGTAGTCAGTATGTAGTACTATTCTGAGCATTCTAGGTACCACACAGAGGAGTAGCAGGCCTCATTCTACCTGATGGGATGCTCATAGTTCTTAGCCCAGCATGAGCCCTTGGGCTGGTCCCACCCACTTATTTGTAGTTGTCCTTTTGGAGTACTATTCAGTATCTGTTAAGCCTCAAGGGACCCCTCTTCAAATTTCCAAGCTATTCACTACCTTCCTGTTCCCTATATTTCATTTTATACTTGCAAGTTTCCTGGCCTAAGTGAACTATAAATTCTATCCTAACTCAAAGACCCAAGTCAACCCGGTGTGGCTCTCTGGTGCTGCATCCTGAACTTGTCTCCTGGCAGCAAACTGCACCAACCACAGTATTTACTGTACCTCACTCATTTTCTTTCTTATAGGAACCATTGTCTTTTTTATTAGTAAATGTTTGCAGTGCATATTGATTACATTTATCCTGGGGAATTTGTGCATATACATAATACATCTTAGTTATTTTTTTCTCCTTCCTCTCCCACGCTTCCCTACTCCCACTAACTCTTGTTCTCATTTGAAAAACCATTTCCATTTTTTCTTTAATTCTCTCTTTTTTAGTCCCTTTTCCCTTCCTTCTCTTTAATTACAATAGCCAAATAAACCACAACAATTTCTAAGATGAGTTGTTTGGTATCTTACATGTTCAAGACAGAAGTTCCCATTCAATCCTTGAAATCCATCATGACTAGATATAAAATACATGACATTCCACTGCTTCTGTCATTGAACTTTTATGACACATTTTTACAGTAATAGTGACAACACCTTACCTTCTGTCAATCTTTATTTTTCTATACTTTCTCTACTGGTTATGCATCTTTTTTGAGGATTCACATTCATTTGGTCAAAATTCCATCCCTGATACAATATCCCTAATAATAAAACAAAGACATGTATTCTTACATCAGATGCTGTCTGTTGCTAATAAAGTTGGAAATGTGGCTGGTTTTGGCAACAACTGCAAATATTTCTTAAGGATCATAGAAAAATCACTGCTCCATGAATCTCTGACCCCTAATTGATTTGTTTGCCATATGTTTTTATTATGCAGTCAAACACTGGCTATATGAAAAATAATACACTTGAAACTCCTGGGATTCCATACTGATTATGTATTTTTCATTACATCGTCAAGGAAAAGCATCTAAATCCTATAACTCTCCAGTTTAAAAATGAAAAACAAAAAATAAGGAAGCACAAACAATCTGGAAATAATAACTGTCCTGAGTAACAAGTGGGATGAGGTATGGTAAAACTGAAGAAGCCTTTATTACTATTTACAGAGAAAATCTTCCTAACTCTATAACTCGGATGAAGAACCAGTTTATTTCCAACTCCTGGCAATTAATATGTACTTTTCTCGAAGAAGGATGATTGACTTCAGTCATTTTTTGTCAGGGCTGCTTCTTTATGTGCCCTTACCAATTATACTAGGAAGAATGGTAATGCCGAGCAAAGATGCAAACATCTCTCAGCAGAGCTCAGAAAATCATGGAATATAAAGAGAAAATAGAACAAAACAGGTGCATTTTTCTCTCTGAAAGGGGCTGAGTAGGTAGAGGTGACATTCAGAAAAGCACATGGGGACATAAGACATAGCTTCCATTATCTGTGATGAGATCCCTTTACCTAAAGTACTGGAATATATTTCAATAATTGCCAGGCCCAATTCTATGCAAGCTGTATAGAAATTCTGCATTCATCACTTTACTGTATTCTAAAATATATATTGTAGCTTATCTTTATGATATGAATTAAAGTTCTGTGAATGTCCTGAGGAAAAAGCGAGTCAAAATAAACAGCCATTCTTCAATCTTTTGTCTTCCTGAGTTGGAAATGTATTATTTTTAAGCAAGTAAAACATACTGTCAGAGAGGAAAGAATAAAGCTAATTGTTTTTCTTTCTAGATCAACAAAAATTTAAAAGTTGATCATTTACAGAGTGGCAATGTTCATAGACTCCAATAAATAGTAAAGACACATTTTGATCCTAATAGTGAACAAATATTAGTGTTTTGGTTCATGTATGAGGTTACTTACAACACATTGCAGATGAATAGGTTGCTCGTTTTGTTTTGTAAAAAGGAGGAAAAGGAAGAGATAGCAACAAGAAAATTAGGTTTCTGATAATTACAAAAGTGCTTAGGTAATTTTAAAACAAATGAGTGATAAAATATAAGATGTGCTTGAAAATTAGATTCAAGGTGGGTTGAAAGAATTGAGGTATGCTACACACACAGGGGAGACCAGGAAGGACATTATTGGTTAAATTCCTTCGGGAGAAGATGAAGACCTCACCGAAGTAGCAGAAGGCGGGATGCAAGAGAATGAATGCTTCAAGAAAAGCCAAAAAGGATGTAAGAGTCTTATCCTTGTATTGCTTTTTAAAAGAAATGCCTCATTTACCTTAGAAATAGGAGTAAAAATAGAATTTGTTATTTATTCGTTAATTTATTCATCAATTTTTGGGTAATAGAGAGTATAATTATTTTCACTCACATTATTATTAATTCTGGCCATAACTTCAAAGTGGATGTGTTCATTTTTTCTTCATGGGTGAACAAATTAAAGTTCAGAGAAACTAAGAAACTGAACTCATTTTTCAATATTAGAAGTGGGAAAATTTTAATATACAGACTTCTTTATCCTTCAGGTTAAAACTATGAAGGATAGACCAATGTTATATTGTTGCTGGCCTCTACTATGTGAGTTTACAAAGTCTGTATCTGTACTGAACATATACAAACCTTTTTGCCTTTTCTTATTTCCTAAAGATACAGTAAAGCAATTATTTACATAGCTTTTACATTTTCACTATATTGTATATTAGAAGTAATCTAGAGATCACTTAGAGTGTATGGGATGATTTGTATAGTTTTTACTAAAATACTCATTTTATATAAGGGGCTTGACACATAGGGATTTTACCAATGGGATGAGGAGTGTATGTGATAGAACTAAACCTATGAACAGATGACTGTTGTTATATTGGCAACTAAATCCCGTATTCTTTTAAAAACTATGTTGGAGAAAACGAAACTCAAGACAACAAATCTTGACTCTTAGCAGAGTCTGGAATCTGATATGTTTGCATGCTGTGCTCAGGCTCCCTTCACATCCACTATTCCATAGTATTTGGGCTTTCTTAAATTTAGGTATTTCCTGTCCACTAACAATAAGTTCCTCAAAACAGTGCTTCATTGTTTCTGCATCTTGTATCACTGTGAAGAAGTCAGAGGGTCAGTAGACATCTTCACTGAATGGATAAAGGGATACATCCAGTTAAGTCCCAATCTCTCTTATTTTATAAAGGGATCAGAAGGATTATCATGTGAAACAAACTCATGCCTATAATTCTAGCACTTTGGGAGTTAAAGGAGAGGAACTGCCAATTCAAGTCCAGGTTGGGCAACTTAGTGAGACCCTGTCTCAAAATGAAAAATAAAAAATAAAAAATAAAAGAACTGAGGATACAGCTTAGTGTTAAAGCTCTGAAATCAATTCCCAGTCCTGCAGAAAAGGAAAGAAAGAAAAGAAAAGAAGGAAAGAAGGAAGGAAGGAAGGAAGGAAGGAAGGAAGGAAGGAAGGAAGGAAGGAAAAAAGGAAGGAAGAGGCAATACAAGATAATAAAGACAGACTTTATAATACATAATAACAGCAATCTAGAATGAAAACTGAGTAATCAATCCAAATAGCACTAAAAAAATAAGTGCATCTTGGAGAAATTATGATTGTGAAAGACTAAAACAATAATATCTTCAAATAAATAAAAATGAATTTATGACTTCTTTAAAATGCATTTCAGGTGGCTTTGGGTATGATATATCATTACCTTCAAAAGGACTCGAAAGTTCAGAAAGTGTTTTTCAATATTTAAAGCTATTGACTTTACATTTAATTTAATAAAAAAAGTAACTCATTTAAATATAAACAGGTAGCTTCAAATCTGTGTGTATGCATCTCCATTCAAGGGTGAAGTAAATACATATTCAAAAGAATATTTGCCTTGATCTGTTTCCCTGGGAGCAGTGATGAATTGTACATGCCATCTATAGCCCCATACCTTGGCACTTTATAACACTTAATGTGTGATGAGACAGAGAGGTTACAGATGCAGGTGACAACTATGTCCAAAGTTTTTATCATAACTGAGAAATTAACTGGCTCAGATAGGAATTAACAATACCCCCAGCCCCTCATAATCACCAGTCCAGTCTCAGAGCCAACTGACCCAGACAATAAAGGCTGCAGGAGATTCATACTGAGTGATTTGGTTGATGAATGAGAAGTATTTCAGATTGAAGCATCTTGTGAAAAATCATACAATAATTTAAGTAGCTGTCCATCCCAATGGTACCAATTTGTAGACAAGGCTAACTCAGTGGTTGTTACCCAGAGGCCAAGTACTGCTGTGCTATATCATTTCCACAGAGACAAAAAATAAACACACCTAATAGATAACAATGATGAAATCAGTCTCAAACCAAGGCAAGACTGTGTGCACAATTTTCAAACTTGCCTTTTTCCTCAACCTTTAAAAGTATTTGAATGATCTCCTAAATTACATTTTAAATTATTTAATTAGTGTGCATAAATGCTTTTAGTTAGATTAAATTTTATGTACTTATAAAGTGAACACTAAATTTGTTGTATTTCCTGTCATGCATTGATAATTAAGAATTATACTTAAAACTAAACAGAGATACAATCATAAAACATATCTGGATCAAGTCAAACATAACTAGAGAGTTGAGACTTGGGTTGTGAAACTGTCAATAGGAAATCACAAGTAATACACATGTTGTCAGTTATGTGTGAGCCAACAGGTGCCCTTTAGCCAGAGGTATTTTATATTAAGAACCAAACTGGTGCCGGGCATGGTGGCACACGCCTTTAATCCCAGCACTCGGGAGGTTGAGGTAGGTGGAGCATTATGAGGTCGAGACTGGCTTGGGCTAAAACGTGAGCAAGGCTGGTCTGAACTACATAGTGTGACCCTGTCTCAAAAAAAGTAGGGCTGGGAGTTTGGCTCAGTGGCTTAAGTGCCTGCTGGGCAAGCATGAGGTTGTGAGTTTGAGTCCTGGTACCCCCCGCCAAAAAAAATCATGGCCTAATCCTTTCTTGACAAACAAAGCCTGGAAATCAGAACAGTATCGCTTAGTTAGTCAAGATTCCTTGTTTCGCAACTAAAAAGCTGTATTTTCCAATATTTATGTATTTGCAAAGAAAAAGTAGCAAATATAATCCAGGCAGGTTTTCCTTTTTGATAAAAATAAATGGCATTTCTTCAATAATTCTATCATGAATAAAACCTAAATGACCTATTTGTAATGACTGTCTGTATGTGTATACATAATTTTATATTCTTTTATGTTGCTTCATAAGTATATATATATATATATATATACACACATACATATTTATGCATTCATCCATGTGTATGCTTACATTTTAAGAAATACAAATATAAAATATGATAGAAATATATAAATATTCTCCTGCAAAAAATCTATATTTTCCCTCAGAAATTGATTAAAAATTAGACAAAATAAATTGTAAAGGCAGATACAGAGTCCACCAAAAATGTACACATACTTTAGGAAAAAAAATCCAGTATGACTTTTCAACAGATGGTGTTGCCCTCATATGGGAGACCCTAGGGGATGTTATTTATTGCTGAAACTCACTACACTGCCAGCCCATGGAGAAGAAATTAAAAATATAAAATATACGTGAAGCAATGTCAGTGGATCAAGATTACCCAAGCAGCAATTTGCCACACTAATAAATGTTTGGAAGCTAATGACCACCACTTTGAGCCATTAGCTGTTGTAATGGTGGGGGCCAAAGGTAACTTGTATTAATCTCATAGTGCCTCAATAAATTTATTAAGATATTAAATATTAAAATATTTATACAAGTTTTTTCTTTTCCTGAAGTGTGTATGCATTTTTGGTAGACTCCGTATAATTAATGTTATCAAGAACATTGACCTAATTTTATTTATACGGTACTACACCCAGCTATTGCAAAATATGCATTCTCTTCAATTGCACATTATATTTTTACCAAGGCAGAACATATCTTTGACAATAAAGCATGTGTCAATAAATTCAATATGCTTTATTCACACAGTGTATTTTCTCCAAATACAATGAAATGAGAAATCAGTAAAAACTAAGACTTGCAAATATTTGGAAAATAAGTGACCACTATTAAATGATACAAAAATTAAAGGAGAATTCATGAAGGAGTCTAGAATATATTTTAAACAGAAATAAAGGAAAACACAGAATATCACATTTATAGACAATAACTAAATCAGCACCTAAAGAAAAGTGTAGAGTAGTAAATATATGTATTTGAAAAGAATAAATGTCTAAATCCAATTACCTAAATTTCTTAAGAAATTAGAAAAAGAAAAGCACTGAAAACTTTATTTTAGTGCAAGAAAGAAAAAGTGAAGAACATAAGCCAAAGACAGAAAACAAACAAAAAAAGCAAGTAAGACAGAGATTGTCTGAAAGTGCACCATGACTCACTACAGTCATCTTATGCATTTTACATAAACTTTTATCTATTAGTCTGGTCCTCAATCTATATATATGAAAATTAAACTTATAAGATCTTATATGATAAATAAATGAATTTCAACTGGAAAAATAAAGAAGTGAATGAAGAAGAAAAAAGAATTGAAATGTGTTATGTTTATGTAGCAATTTGATACAGTGAATATAATCATTATGTGCTGTAAGCATGTGATAATAAAAACTAAACATATCATAAGTAAAAAAATCATTGTTTAGAAAGATCAGCAAATGATAACCACCAATAAATGAGACATACAAAGGGATATCTAAGCAGAAGTTTAAAGAATAAGAGATGGATTTTGGTAGATACCAAAAACCAAAATAAAAAGATAATTGTGAGTAACATTGTATCAACATAGCCTGTACCTTAGATGAGTTGAACATATTTTATGAAAGGTACAACTTACCTAACACACAAAATAAAATAGAGATATTAAACAGCCCTAAATGACTAAGCAATGGCATTATCTATTAAAAACACTAATGGTAATCTCTAATGGGAAAATGTACTTACTTTGTACAAACCAAGTAGTGGTGAAAAGACACATTAATAATTAATGAGGACTCTTGCTAAAACTACCAACTACCAAACAAATTGAAAAACAAAACCACAGTGAAAATGACAAGATACAATGGTTTAATTGGTAAAGTCTATCACGTGTTTAAGAAGGATCAAAGCCTGTCTCACAGAAACTCTTCTCAGGACATAGTAGAGGAGGAAATACTGGGCAGCATGATGAAAACGTAACTTCAATTCCAAAATTTATATATATATCACAAGAAATAAAAAATCATAGACTGGAATAATTGAAAAATTCCTTTACAGAGTATTATTCAGATGAATCCAACAATATATAAAAAGTATAATTTTCTTGAAAAAGTGGAGTTTATCCTAGAAATTATGAATTTGTTCAAAATATGAAGGCCATTCTATATCATTCATTAACAAAACAATAAAAAAGAAAAATAAGATTTAATTATTGGAGAAAAATTTTGTCAAAATGCATACCCATTCTTGAGAAAGTAAGAATATCTGACAAACTAGTCATGGAAGAAAGGCTTTTCTATCTGATTAAGGACATGTTGCAAGTTTCAGAGTTATTCTGTTAATGATGAATCATTCAATGCATTCCTTCTCAGATAGTGAATAACTTAAGACAGTCTACTGCTTATGACTTTTTAAACCTAATACTGAAAGTATAATGACAAGAAAATAAATAAAAATTAAATATCTAATTGCACACATATGTATTCTATTTTACAGAGGTATTTGTAAAATTTTATTTAAAAAGCTTGAGAAATCAGTAAAACAACAACCAAAGTTAAGGTATTCCTGTGCAGAAAAATGATGAAAACAAAGCAATAGATAATCAGTACCACCAAACCTCTATTCATACCCAGCTGAGGAATGCATTGGTTCTCCTTGTGCTGATTGATTTAGAAAAATATAACTACTGGTACTTTCAAAAGTACACTTGCTACATGCCCACAATTTCTATAGCCCCACTATAGTCACAGTTTCCTGCTTGTAATCCCATAGTTGAACTTAGAACAGCCAATGGCATGGTTATTTTCATACAAGTCCCTAAACAAAGAGTCCCTGTGACGACCCACTCTGGGGTCCCCTCCTGCTTCAGGAGCTTTCTTCCTATAAGCTTTCTTCCTTCTTATTTACCACATCCTCAAGTTCACTTTTCAGCATCTTGAGAAACAGACTGTGTGTGGACCTCATTTTAAAAAATCTGATGTGTTGCAACAGAATTAAATAGAATCAAGAAACAGACCCACATTTATACAACCTGTCAGTACTGAGCAAAGGCATCAAAGAAACCCAGAGTGGAAAGTATAGTGTTTCAGAAAATAGTGAGAAACAAGTGGTTACTCATATATATTTTTTAATGAAACAAAAGACTTACTTTTTGCTATGTGAAAAATTGATTATAGGAAGATCATAGATCAAAGTATAAAAGTTAAAAAAACTTGAAAATAAAGCTTTTTCAATAAAATATATCAGAATAACTTTTTGGCTTTAAAATATAGAAAGGCTTCCTAGATAAGATAGAGAAAGCAATAATCATAAAAGGAAACAATGCTAAGTTGGATATTATTACAGTTAAATAATGCTGCTCACTGAACTGTATCATTAAAAATAAATGGGCAAGATACTTACTGAAAGAAAACATTCACAATGTATATAAGTAAAAATGAACTGATATCTAAGATATACAAAGAAATAGTGCAGTTCGGTATTGAAAAGCAAAAATACCTACTACATATTTTTGAACAATACTTTCTTAAATATGATAGGCAAATGAAAAAATGAGACATTAAAGAGTTTTTAGCATCATTTTTCATCACTGAACTGTATCTTATACTTTCAGGAGTTATGTCTTATAGTTAATTGAGGGAGCAAAGGTGAGGATTGAGAGAGGGAAGGAGATGTGGATTCATAAGAATCTGGGTCACATAGATCTATGCATTTGTTAAACCTATCAAGTGACAGTTATTTCTCTCATTGTTGAGATAAGGTACAAACACCCAAAGTTAAAGGCAGAAAGGTTTACCCTAGCCCGCAATTTGTAGAGGTTTTAATCCATAGTCAGCTGGCTCCAGTGCAGGGCAGGATGGCAGACAAGAAATAGTCGATGGAAAGGCAAGTAGAAAGAAACCAGCAACAACCAGCCCTTTCATTTCATAATCTGTCCAGGCTATAAGCCTACTTATTTGTACCACGTACTCCTACTATAGGGCTTCTCTCTTCATAAATCCATTCAGTCACTCCCAGAACTATGCTAATCCAATAGGGAACTAAATCAGATATCACACACCCATAAATTCCACTACCATGCCCTGTAGATCTAGCCTTCTCCAAGAAATCCCATCCATGAGCACATGAGGTTTTAGAGGAACATCTAGATACAAGCCATAAGAGACACTCGTAATATTTGTAGATTTTGGTGCTTGCAAAGTATGCATACTAGATATTGATGTCTAGGTAATGATATACATACTTCAGATGTAAGTCAAATGGTATGCATACTTCAAACATAAGGCAAATGCACTGAGTTCTACAGCTTATTTGGAAACGTTTCTACAAAGAAAAATAATTTACAAATACATACGTGAATGGGTATTAATCAAGTAAAATATTAATGATGTATTTAATGGATATAAGTATACTAACTGTTAAAAATTATTCTCTATGATAGAAAATTGTAAAGAGGTAGACTTTTGGAAGATAGAAAAGGAATCTGGGGAAAAGGATGGAAAGGAGATGGTAGGAGGGAGAGAATCATAATCAAGACACAATATATGTGTACTAATTCCCTGAGATAAATGTAATTACCATGCATTGCAAATATATACCAACAGTAAAAAGAAAATTTATTTTAAAGAGTAAAAAAAATAAGAGAAAAAAAGTCAAATAGCAAATTATTGATTAATCTAATTGTGATATTTTCTGTGAACAAAATGCACTTAGACTTGTTTTGCAAATCACCCACTTGCCTCATGCCCAAGGTCACCTGTCCAGCAAAAACTGACTACAATGCTTAGTGTCTTAAGCAATCACTTAGCACATCTTCAACAAGTATCCAAAATCATTTTTCATTTCTTTTTTTTCTTTTGAAGAGAAGAAGAATAAAAATAAAAACAAAATAAAATAGAGTTTTAAATCAGGCTATTAGAAGAGTAACAATAATTAATACATTGTATATTATCTTCATAGAAGCAACTCAGTGTACAAGATATGCACATGAAATGTTGTTCAAACAATACTATCACCAATCTTTCTTTTCAATGAACTAACAGAAACTGTCTTGTGTTTATGTATTTTTCCCTTTTCTCTTCCATCCTTTCCCTTTTCCCCATCAGTTTCTCTTTTCTTCTGAACAGTTTTGTCTCAGGTAACAATATCTGTTGTACATTTTGCATCTTATTTACTTGTTGAGCTTCTCACACTAGTAATACAATATGATGTTTACACATATGGGGCCAATTTATTTCACTTATAAGTATGGCCTCAAGTTGTGTCCACTTACCTACAAAAGTGTCATGTTTATTCTTCTTTAGGGTTGAGTAATACCCCATTACATAAAAACATATCTTTTTGTCTATTTCTTGGTTGATGAACATTTAGGATGTTTCAAATGCTGCTATGAATATTGTTGAAAATATATCATTGTGGCATGATGTTTTTAATTCTTCTGGGAAGATACTCAGAAGAGGAATAGGTGGGTAGAATGGGACCTCTAATCTTAATTTTTGATCAAATCTCCATACTGTTTTCTACAGTGGTTGCATGAGTCTACACGCCCATCAACAGTGGAAAAGGATTCCTTTTTCTCTATAGCCCCACTAGCGTTTGTTACTGGTTGATTTCTTGATGATCCATTCTTTCTGGAGTGAGATGGAATCTCAGAGATGTCTCAATTTGTATCTCGAACTACTAATGATGTTGAACATTTTTTCATAGATTAATTTGCCATTTGTATTTCTTCATATGAGAATTTTATTTTCATTTCAAATGCTCATTTTTGGATTGAGTCTTTGAATTTGGAGGGTCTGAATTTTTTCAATTCTTTGCATGTTTTAGATATAAGTTCTTTGTCTGATGGACAGCTGAATATAATTTTTCCCACTCTGTGAGTTGTTTTTTCACTCTGTTGATGATTTTTGTTGTTGTTGTGCAAAATTTAATATGGTGAGATTTTCACTATCATAAAATCAGTGTGATATTGGCCAAAAAACAGACCTGAGGATTTTTAATATGGTGAGATTCCATTTGTTAATTCATTATAATATTTCCTGTGTGGTCTAGGTTTTATTCATGAAGTCTCTGCCTACACCTATATCTCCAAGATTACTACCTATTTCCTCTTTCAGTAGATTTAGTGTTTCTGCTTTAATACTTAGATCTTTGATCCATTTTTACTTTAGTTTAGTGCATAGTGATAGGCATAGGTTTAGTTTCAGTCATTGGCATGTGGAAAGCCAATTTTTCCAGCAGCATTAATCAAAGAGACTGTCTTTCCTCCAGAGAACATGTTTGGCTCCTTTGTCAAAGATAAGGTTGTTTGTGTTTTGAGTTGCAACTGCATCTTCTATTCTATTTCATTGATCCTCAGGTCTGTTTTTTGGCCAATGTCACACTGATTTTATGATAGTAACTTTGTAGTATAATTTAAGGTCAGGAATTGTGATGTGCCATGACCTGCCTTTGTTGCCCAGGATTGCTTTTGCTATTCTAGGTCTTTTCTGGTTCCATATGAATTTTAGGAATGTTTTTTCTAGTTCTATGAGGAATGATAATGGCCTTTTGGTTGGGACTGCATTAAATGTGTATAACAGTTCTCTCACATTAGGAAAACAGAAAAAGCTCAAATAAACAACCTAATGTTGAACATCAAACTTCTAGAAAAAGAAGCTTATATGAGGAAGGAAATTACAAAACTAAGAGCAGAAATTAATGCAATTTAATCTAAGAAAACAATACAAAAGAATGAAAATAATTGAAAAGTTGGTTCTTTGAAAGAACAAATAAAATTGATAAACCATTAGCTAATGTTATCAAAAAGAGAAAATAAGAACCACAAATTCAAACAATTAGGAATGAAAAGGGGTAAATCACAACAGATCCTACAGAAATCTAGATTATCAATACCTACTTTGAGAATTGGTTTTCTAATAAGCTAGATAACACAGAAGAAATGGACAGACTCCTAGACACAATCAAATTACCAAAATAAATCAAGAAGTTATACAAATTCTAACTAATCCATTATTAGCCAATGAAATTAAAAATTTACTTAAAAATCTACCAAAAAAGAAAATCCAGTCACTGCAGGATTCACTGTTGAATTGTACAAGAAATTTAAGGATATCTAATTCCACTAATGCTGAAACTCAAAGCAAAGTCTTTCACTTTTGCAGTTTTGAGGCCACAAAGGTTTAAGACTTGCTGTTTTTTGTGATGTCTTCAGGCCATCATTTCTGTTCTGTTCCTTCTCAGTAATGGAAATCTCAGCTCTGTCTTTACAGTCCACAGCTTTACCAGAGCTTCCTTTCTGACCAAACTCACAACCTTTTAGATCATCCTGCTGTGTTCTTTGCTCTTGATTTGCAGCACAAATCTGGCTAAAAGCTGCCAACAATAGCCATGCTACTGCCTCAACCTTTGACTGCTGTGAAATTTCTTCTGCCAGATTAGTTAGTCTACCACCCTTAATTTCAGTCTCAGGCAATTTCTCTGGACATGAGCAAAATGCAGACAAACTATTTGCCAAGCCATAACATACATAATTTGGAGTCCAGAACCCAGTAGAGTCCTTTCCAGCTGAAAACTCCTGAGCCTGGTCATTACCAGCAGAATTTCTATCAGCTTTCTTGCCTTCTGAGCTCTGACCAGAATCTCCCATACAGAATAGCCTAAGGCATTGCAGCTCAATGCTTTTAGGCAACATCTCCAAAACTTTCCAAACTCTTCTCACAATCCATTCCCAAAGGCTCTTGAACCACATGGTCACTTATAGTCACAGCAGCAGTCCCACTCCCACCACCAAATTCTGTCTGGGTTACTTTTCTCTCATTGCTGAGACAAAATACCTAACACCCAAAATTAAGGAAGAAGATATTTATTTAGCTTACAGTTTGTGGAGGTTTCAGTCCATAATCAGCTGACTTCAAAGCAGGGTGGCATGGCACCAGGGCAACACTCCAAGTCAGCAGCCAGCAAAAGCAGCCAGAGCAAAAGTAGGGGAGAGCAAGCCTCTTTTCCTCCCTCACATTGTACACAGGACACCACCCCTGCAGTGGGTGTGTAGCAATCACAAAATCTCCTTGCCCTCCTCTTGCACAGGCCAAGGATATTTACAAAGTCTCTTAGTTAAACTTTCAAACTTCTCAAGTTGACACAATGTATCAACTACAACAGCATCTTTATACTAAATCAAAAGAATAGCTTTCCATGGTTAAAGTAGAGAACAATCACAATCCTTCAAATGATATCACTATTTATTTCATGCCTACCTTCCTAATCTTGGTTCTTCTTTTATCCTACTACTCCACTTCCTGATATTTGTGCATGCAATAAACCTAGAGGACTCTCTCCAAAGTTTTTATGCAATTCAATGTGATTCACTCCATTTCATCACCCATAATTTGACCTCAACCTCTCAACAAACTCATTGAGGATAGCACTGGTTTTATTGCACACTATACATTTTATAATATGCATACGATCTATTTCCCACAAAACATTTATCCTGACTGACTGTTATAAAATACTGTCTGGGTTACTTTTTACTGGTTGCTGAGACAAAACACCTGACACCCAAAATTAGGGAAGGAAAAGTTTATTTAGCTTACAGTTTTTGGAGGTTTCAGTCCACAATCAGCTGGCTCCAAGGCAGGGTGGCATGGCACAGGGGCAACACTTCAAGGCAGCAGCCAAGCAAAAGCAGCCAGAGTAAAAGGGGTATAGAGCAAGCCTCTTCTCCTCCCTTATATAGTACACAGGACACTCCCCCTAACCTAGGGTGGGTGTAGCATCCACAAATCTCCTTGCCTTCCTTTGCACAGGATGAGGATATTTACAAAGTAAGACCCCTGGCTCCCTGCTGTCTCTCAGCTAAACTTCTGACCTTCTCAAGTTGAGGCAATGAACAGATAACTGCTTGTACTCTACACCCCAGGATGTAGAGCTGCTGCCTTACTTAATTAAGCTTCTAGACTTCTCAAGTTGACACAATGTATAAACTGTAACAAATACTAACCTGAATAATTACTCCTATGTGCTTTTCAGCCCACCTTGTGTGAAACTGCATGAGTAGAAAAGGAAAAATGGGTGTGAATATTCTTTGTTGTACATATTTTGCATTTGTTACAAGTGCTGCATTTCTTTTTATTGCTAAGTGGTACACTATTCTAAAATTTGCTTAACCATTACTGGTTGAAATGCTTCTTCCAGTTTGGGGCTTTTATTAGTATAGTGATGTGTGAGGTGAATATATGTTTTAATTTCTCTCAGTTAAATTCCTAATTCTAGTAAAATGAGCGAGCTTCCTTGTTTTTGTATTCTAATATTTTACCAAGTATCCATGATGAAATTTGTTGAATGTTTTGCCTGCATGTGTTGAAGTGAGTGAATGCCTTTTTTTTTTCTTTCCTACTTTTTTTTGGTCTGTTATTAAAGTCAATTATATTAAATTGTTTTGAAAAACAAAATCAACCTTGTCCTCCTGGAAAAAGAACCCTACTAGTCAAAATTATTGTATTATATTCTGGATATTAGCCAGTATTTCATTGTAGTGTCTTTCCATTTTCTTACAATATTCTTCTTTTTTGTCATCCCTGCAATGAAAGCCCAAAAGATGACACACTTTTTTGTTTCCAACTTTCTTGCAGATACTATTTAGAACTTTAGTATTTTTTTAATGGCTAGAATCCACAAGTGAAGCTATCTCTTGAATTTTCCTTGTAGGAAAGTTTAATTAAAATTTGAATTTTTTAATAGGAAGAAGTGCTCTGATTACTGCTCTTGATTAAAAAAATCTTTTAGTAGACTTTAGAATTTATGTCTCTCAAATAACTTCTCCATTTTATGCATGTCTCCAGTTTATTTGAATAAGTTTGTTCATAATTCTCCTATGCCATTCTTCAAAGGTCTGCAGTATCTGACATTTTCATTTATAATTTTTATTTGACTTGTGAGCTATTTAGAATTGTGTTGTATAGTTTCCACATATTTTGTCTATTTTGCAGATATCTTTTTATTATATGTCCTTCATGAAGTTTCATTTTGAAGAGGAAAAATATTTTGTAAAATGTCAAAAATATTAAGCTGGTTAATAGTGTTCCTAGAGACAATTAGCATGTTAGAAATTTTTGTTTGTGGCTTGTTTGTTTATTTCTTTTCACCATGAGCAAAGGGAATAAGGGAATCCTGTCTCCTTGGTGTGTCTGCTCAACCTTTATTAATCAAGTTTTTCTCTGTGTGATTATTTCATAGTCATAGTGGTTCTCTGCAGAGCGGTAGGGAAGAAGGAAAGAGGAAAGAGAGTGACTATAAGAATTACCTCTGAGTGTTTCACATACAAGTCCCCCATGCTTTCCTTATGGACAAGAAAAATTATCCTAAAAGTTTACCCAGATAAGTTTTAAAATACAACTCTCAGAATCCCCTGGAGAGTCAAATTCAGCTACTTTCTATATTGAAAACACACACACAGAGTCTCTCTGCCATCATTTCTCTTTCCTTTCTTTTCTCCCTCAGACTGTCCCTTCTTCCTTCTCCTTTTTCCTTCTTTCTTCCATTCTTTCAATGAGAACCATTCGGTATGCCCTATCACGATGCTTGCCCTTTAAAAAAAGCTAGCAAAAAGTACCCACATTCAGGAAGCTTTCCATTGAAAATATACATACCTACACCCAAAATTTCACAAGAGAGATTGTAATTGAATGAAGGATAAGTATACAATTGATGACAAATCCATGGATTACTGGATGGTTTGCAAGATGGACTGTGGACTAAGTGTGAACATAAATCTTTTGTTTTAGTACATGCTTGCTATACGTAATGAACATATTCATCATGGGAAACTTGTACATGTACATAATACATCTTAATTCTTTTCTGTTGTCCCTTCCTCTACTCTTCCTCCAACCTGCTCCCCATTTGCAAAAGCTCTGTTTCCATTTTTTTCTTCAGTTCTTTTTTCCTTTAAACTATTTTTGCTTAATAAATGTTTTCAATACACAAGTCTGAAACTGAGTAGAGACTGGTAGAAAGTTTGTCAAACAAAAAGTGTCAAACACAGAGTAGGGATATATGTAATAATGAGTATGAAAGGTTGAAGAAATGTATAAAACAAAATAAAAACAAAAATCCTCTGCTGTATGCCAAATTAAATAATATAAAATCTGCAAATAATTCAGGTCATTACAAAACTATAACTGTAGTATTCTTTTTAACAGTGAGAATATTTATAAGATTTTAAAATTTGTTTTCTATAATTCTAAGTCTGTTTCAGATGATTCATAATTATTTCTTTTTCTCTGTATTACATGAAAAGTTTATGGAAATAATCTGTTAAAAATTCACATGATACAGGTGAAGTGAGCTTGTTAGTTGAATCCTGTATCTGAGTTCACCACTTCAGATAGTTTTCCTTCCAAATCTTCCTTCAATGCACCCAACTTCTACTTTTTATTCAAATAAAAATCTTGTGATATTAAAAATATGCAAATAAACTCCTGCTATACTGATTATTATAAAACTTCAGTTTTGTGTTTTTTAATATAATCTCTTAGAAATATTCATATATATATGTTTATATGTATGTATATAGCTTGTTCATATGTATGTATATAGCTTGTTCATATATATATATATATATATATATATAACTTGTTCATAGATATATATAACTTGTAAAACAGTTAAAATAATATATCATCATTTATGTAACAACTTAGCTGAATGAATAGATAGATAGATAGATAGATAGATAGATAGATAGAAACACATAAACACCTACCCACATACATCATTATTTCTGGTTGCCACATAATTTTGAATCTTTTCTAGAGTATCTCTGCTGCTTCCTTCACTCCCTCTGAGGAGCAAAGTCATCCTTACCCGCTGTTGCATTCTGCTGCAGGTCTTTCACTGCATTCATACACTCCTTTTTTCTTTTAGAAGTGTCATAATTTGGGGTCCTTTGTTACTCTGAATTCAGTCATATAAATGTACCTTTCACCCTTTCTCTAGACTTTATACATGGGAGATACTTGGAGATTCATGAACTCAGTCACCCATGCTGACCAATCCTTTTATTAATTTTTATGGGAAAAATTAACTGCTCTCCAAAACTTAAAAATGTTGCAACCTGCATGTTATTTTATAATCTATTCTTCCTCAAGCAGTAAATCAAATCAAATATTAAACACACACCAGTAACAAATTTTGGTTTAAGAAATAACCTAAAAGCACTTTAAAAGTTTTAAATAAGCCAAATTGCATTCCAGAGAAGATCAAGGTAGGCATATATGAGTTTTACATAAGAGATAATTTTATTGCTCAGTCATGTGCTTTATTGTTCAACTAATGTAATCTAGTCAGCTTAATAAGAGGCACGTAGTTGAACCAAATAAGAAGTAGATTAGTCATTCTCTTCTGTTTACTCATCTTAGAAGACCATTATCCTTGCCCTAACTCTCTTTCCAAATGTTGTTCTTAATTCACCCATCATTTGTCATGAATTTTTTTCTCTCTTTTAAATTAACGTGATCATAAGAAAATGTTATATGATTCCATTTTCTTCGCTCCTTAATTGTATTACACCCATTACTCTGGGCCCCCTTAAGTACACATTTGTATCTGGGGGAAAAGAAGTTTATAAATACACTAAAGAGAAAAAGGAGAGCTCTGCACTTCTGTAATGGTTTGGAGATACTCCTTTTTCTGCCCAACAATCATTAACCACAAAACATGCTTTTGGACCTTGTCTTGTGGAGCCAGACACACCACTTCCTTTGGTGATGGAATGTTAGCTCTGTGATGTGAGGGGAGGCCCCAAATGTGCTGCTGGGGATTTGTACCTGTGCTGTCATGATCTACTGTATTAGGCACTCTCCAATCACTGGTAAAAAGTATGCAACACTCATAATTTAAACTTTTATTTATTTGAGAAAGTTTAAGATTGTAAAGAGATAGTATTATATCAACACAAGAATAATAATTACATATATTGAACAAAAGTTACATATATTGAACATTATTGCACTATAATTTTTATGTATTTTATTATTTCATTACTTAATTTACTGAATATTTTTACTTGATCCCATCTCGATTTTAGGACCATTTGTTTATTTTTATTAGTGTACCACAATATACTTACTATAGATGCTAAGAAATATGCTATCACTGTCTGCTGAAGTTTGGAAATTAAACATTGACAAAGGTGTCATATATGAATTATCCATAATTATTGGTTTAAATGCAGTTTTTAGAGGTGATCTCTTTACTTTTCTTGATTGAATTAGAAGAGCACCACACAAAAGTCATGTTTTGAGAAATGAAGTGTGGGAGAAAATTCAAAGGATCAATCATCTGTATTTCTATCTAAAATATTAAAACTATGGATTGAGCACTAAAATAGAACTTTTAGGTAATTTAGTATAATCATATTGAGATAGTAGGTAGGACATGACAAAGCTGGCTGGAGAAGTGGGAGAGACCTGTCAATTACATGACCACTCTTGTAATTACCAGGTCAGGGCCACATACATAGAACTTCATGTGAGGTCTCATGAGATATAGAAAACATAAAGAAGAGCAGGTGCCACTTGGAACTCGCTATTATGACTCTTCACAGTAGTGTACTTTGCATCTCCTAAATACAGGGTACACTTTTATTTTTACTTTTATCCTTTCTCTTGTTCTTCCCTTACCCCATCACTCTTCATCTTTAAAATAAAATTTTGGAGCCATTTTTAACTTGTCCTTTCCAGTTCTTTGTTCAAGACAAGAAGGACCTGAAATACTTGTGTTAGGTGAGTAATTTGTAAAGGAACTACTCAACAACAAATATGGCAGACATCCCAATCTGATCCAAAAGGAACCCAATGAGAGGTAGCAAATTGGACACCTTGAGTCAAGGACAGCTTGCATGAAGCCTTTTTTGGACATTCAGTCTGTATATTAATCAGCTTTCTCATTGCATGGATAAAATACCAGACACCCGCAATTTAAAGGAAGAAAGGTTTAATTCAACTCACTGCTTTAGTTGATTCAGTATGTGGTTAGCAGGTTCCAAAGTAAGAACATCATGTCAAAACAACATAATGGAGCAAAGATGCTTAGTTCATGGTGTCTGGGAAACACAGCAGGAGCGTAGCATCAGAGAAACTTAGTTGAGGGTTCAAACATAGATCTGAAGTTCATACCTCCATCATCCACTTGGCCTCACCCAGAATTGTGACTCATCAATCCTTGGGTTGGATCCCATGTCAATCAAATCGACACTCTGTTCTGTCACAGAACAGTTTTGAACATTGCAAAGTTCTTCCTTTAAGTCATTCTAATTTAATTTCTACCACTGGGTACTTTTTGTGTTTGATTTCCTATATCTGGCAAGAGTGCTAGTGAATCTACATGCATTTGACACATTTCTATTACAGATTTTCGTAATTCCATCTTCATGTTGTCTCACTGCATGTTGTCTCAAGGCTGGGCATATATGTGAAGAGCTTCCTGCTACTTTGTCACTTGCAAGTTGTTCTTTTTATTGAAGCTCTCCTATCTCCTTAACCTGTCTGTTCACCTGGCCTTTGGAACCAGCTGGGTCTTCTTGCTCCCATGCATGTATAATATGTCTCTGATAGTCTCTCTCTGGCACAGTCATTTCTTTCTGGCTTCTCAGGACCATGAAAATAAAAATGGAAAAGATGACCATCCATTTTCATTCAAACTTCTAGAATTACTTGTTTACTTCTGTCATCATTCTTCAAAATGAATGCTAGTATTTTCCTCTTATTTTCCTCAGTCCCAAATATGTGCAATTCTATATCTTACATATCATTTGACTGCAAATTGAATGACTTTAGTGTAAATATTTTTAAAAGATCATATCAAATGCAAAGTATATAGGCTAAGAAATCAAAGCATAGCAGAATAAAGAGCGAATTGTATTTTAAGTTGCTTTTTGGATCACTAGAGCTAAGAACCACTGCATCCTCAAAGGAAGTGTCACTGACTTTATTATGGATAAAGGTGTCCTAATGCAGAATGATTCATTGCTAAAGGAGAGAAAATAAATTATTCCTCTTATTAATTCTGTACACAGAACTTCAGAAGGTCCCTTAAGTAAACAAGCCAAGTAGCTAGGAGAAAAATGCTGAATGTGGAAGAGATGATGAACTAATTACATAATTATTGAAAAATATTAAAGCAAACATTCAGCAAATCCAAAGGGGCTGAACTATTCATTGGAATGCAAGTCCTCCCAGGATGTTACCAAAACAATAAAAGAGAACCAACTCTGCTCTAGCAGGAAACTAAATATTTCATGCTTCATTGCTAGTCTCATTTAAATATATTCCTCTGAATAATTTTAAACCTCCTAGTGTGGAAATACGATGTTTCATTTCAATTTGCAAAAACTGTTCTTTTCATATACACATAAGAAGCATATTTCTTTGTAAATCATCACTGTAGGTTAGAAAAAATACATAGAATGTAATGGACAGTCTGGTTGGTGGGTATACAAGGAATCCTTTCAAAGTTAAGTGTGGTTTGAATGTTAGCCTAATGCAGTTTCCTTAACATGAATGCTACAAGCGGAGCTGCTAACATTTTAGTATGCTGGGCTCACACATTAAAATTTTACAAAGTAGTCTGACTTCCTTGTTTTCATTAAATTACTGCCTCTCCTCAGGAATTCAGACAAAGGGAGTGTCTGCACCCCTTGGTGTGACTTTCTGTAGGAGTCTTCCATACAGAGATACATAATTGTGAATAAGCCTTTGGGAAGAAATTTGAAAGCTCTTATTGTACTGAAACAGGGAAAGAGGCCAACGTTTGAGAGTACGTTGCTATAGTTTTGCCAAATGATGGAAGGAAATGCATGGGGCCAACCTGAAAGCCCAGCTGTACTTTTCTAATCTAAATATATGTATATAAACAGGGGTTCACTTTTTGCAGCTTTCATTAGAACTACAGCTTGCCTAAGGTAACAGTTAGAATTATGTCTGTAACATTTTATAAATATAGTGAATTATGATATATGTAAGATATCATAAACAAAACCATCCCTTTGCCAAAGATTCAGATGAAAAAAAGCCTTTCAGTGAGAAGAACTAACAACTCTGACAGTGTCAACTTCCTGGTCCATTCTAACACCAGCCCCCCATTGTCTAATTATTTACATATATTACTTGTTTTCTTCACCGATTTTTTATGTATAACATCGTACTCCTAACTGAAGCTAGAGCTCTGGGTGACCCATGAAATGGGCTACGCTCAGTAATGTCTAAAAACTCATTTTTACATTTTCCTCTGTGATCAGAACTCCCTCTCTAACTTCCATTTCTTGTCAAGTCATAGCTCATTCACTGTGAGTTCAGGATGAACTTAATTTGCTAGATTCTATGACTTCCAGACAAAGGAGGACTGAAATTTCTTGGCCATACCAAACTTCCTTTGCATGTGTTGCTTTGCAAATTCATGGGCCAGACCTACTACTTACACAAATTCACAGGCAACTCTCACACAGAGCTGAGGCTTCCCTAGTGTCTATATCTCTGTGATTCAGTTTCTTAGCACCACAGAACTGGGGATTACAAAACTTGCTTTACCTATAAGAGTTGTATGAGGTTCTTATGTGCTTGAATTTTTTGGTAAGTTGTTAAATTCTTTCCAATTAGTTGTTTTATGTGCATATGTTTTTTTCTCTTCAACTGATGAGGATGAAATATTCATTCTTGTACTCTGTTGACTTAATAGAAGTTAATGAGAGCACAAAGAATTTCAAATCGTAGAGTACTTTTGTGCAAATGATTGTTTATCTGTTCCCAAAGCAAAAAATCATCCCATCAATCAAATCTTTCTCAGCTGCATACACTGTTAGAAGGCACTCATTAATCCTATAACCTTGACCCCTGACACATAATTGGCAACTTTCAGAAAACCTTGAATTTAGCTTCAGTTACAAATCTTGTCCTCAAGAAGCAGAGATAGAGACTTGAAGAGCAAGGACTGACAACAGTGATTTACACAATACTAAAGTTAAATCATATTAGTTCCATAAAAGATTGGTATTCAGTGATTACAATGACTGTTAGCGAATTTTATTCTGACCAGTTGCAGTAAGTACACTTTTAGCAGGGCACAGGAGTCAGAGAAGCACAGTGCCAAGTAAAGATCACATTTCTTCAGTTTCCAAGGAGAAAAACGTTACCAAGTAGAACTGGGTGGTCATAGATGTTGTTCAAAGCTTGAGATGGTATACAGCTGGAGAAGCTCTTAACTATCTTTTAAAGTAAAGCAACTGGTCTTATGAATAATGTAGGACTGCTTGGCTGAATGCCTAGTGATCATAGAAGCCCTTGGGACCAGGAACTTGAGAGTCTGCATTTATTAAAACACACAATAGCAATAATGAATCTTAACTCTTGTTTTTCCATCTTACATTTACTCAGAGATGTAGAGTGAGTCAGATGCTCTAATTATAAAAGGGAAAATATAGAAACTTCCTAAATATGCACCTAAGAGTATAGGGCTCAAACCCCTTCCTTGACACACTATCACGGCTCTTGGGTTTGACAACATGGATATGCTTCCATATCTCCTACTTCCTCTTCAGCAAATGCTGAAATGTCTTTCTAAGACAAATATGTGAATTGGGTCTCCCAATTTTTCTAAAGGGTCAATTCCAATGACTCATTACTATTACTACTCTACCTTTCATGACATCTCCTAACCTCTTATTTCTCTTTTACCAACTGTTGCTTCTGTTTATATTTCATTAATTTTTATAACACACTGTATCTTTTAAAGACATTCAGTATTATTTCCAAAGGGCCTGAATCAATCCTGCAAGATGGACTGAATAAATTTAAACAGGTTAGAAAATTGCCTTACAGGTAAAACAAACAAACAAACAAAACACATAAATTACCTGGCAAGTCACTAGCTTATCCTATGAAACACATTTTTTTTCACATTTAAAGACTACTAGTTTTCAACCTTGTTTTTTTCTGTTAGGACTCTCTTGCACCTTTTCCTTATTTCTCCTCTGCCTTCTCTCTCAGCTGACGCATTCCCTTCTTTCCTTGGGAGCACAGGGCTCTGCTGAAGAGTCTTCTAGTGTGTAATCTGCACAGTTACAAACACAGCTGTTGGCATGTGCATTCTCTTCTTTCACCTCACTGAGGAAGATCTTCCACTCAACCACAGGCATCCCTTATCTTCTGAAAGGCTTTTGCCCTTGAGTTATGATCAAATCATAAAATGTTCAGGGAGCATAGGTTGAGAAATCAAGCAGGAAGCTGATGCTGAAAAGTTAAAGACCCAAGCTTTTGACCTCACAGAACTAGAGATGGAACTTGGAGGTTTGAACCATTCAAAGAGGAGAGGCTTCAAAAACACTCCATGTTCTCTGCTAAGCTCTCCAAATTGAATGACCCTGTCAGTGAAGACCAACTCAAGTAATGTCAACATTCAACATGTGAAACTCAAACCTAGGGTATCTCAGTTCTCACCAGTCCAAAGAAATTAAATCCAATATTAAAGAAAATACAGTATTTTAAGAAATAGGGAGAAAAAAAGAAAATTGCTGTTCTTTGCCTATGAAAAATTGTG
>RJWM01016521.1:0-45479 GCA_004363535.1 Dasyprocta punctata
GACCAATTAGCAGTCACTGTCCTGAGCAAGGCCCAGCTGTGACCACCCACGCACAGGAAGGGTTAGTGTCTGGCCCACCAGGGGCCTCCAGGACCTGTTCCTATCCCTTATCTGCTTTGAGTGGCCATGGCCAGAACCCTGCGGGTTCACACTGCTGCAGTCGCAGCATCTGGAGCTAGGCCTGGCATGCAGAAGCCCTCTGCACACATCTGTTAGGGGCCGCAGAGGGATGCAAGCATGTTCTGGCCACCATGGGTGTGAATCAGGCTCTGGCTGGAGCACTGGCTGCTCTGCAGAGGGAAGGGGCGGGGCAGACAAGGATCACTCACGCTCAAGCACTTGAGTCAGCCTCTCTCTTGGACCAGAGGACGTGAGTGGGCAGCCCAGGTATGAAGCAGCTCAAGGAGGGCTGGGCTTAATCTTGGGGTCTCAGCCTGCTGGGGCACCTCCATTGACTGAGCTGAGGATGAAAACCGGGTGCTGGTGATGTGCTAATAACCTCGAACAGCTGACGTTAACGTCCCAGCCGATTAGTTAAAGTTCACCCCATGAACACTGCTATTTGCCTGGAAATAGGAAGGATGTTGGCCCCCTCACCCCCCACCTTTTCTCTTGTTTTTCTTTTTTAAAAACACATTCAGAAGTGTCTTAATGGCTGTTGAAGGAAATTATTGCCGCAGCAATCAGGGCTCTCTGTGTGAGATGCCTTCAATAGTCTGTGGCCTCCCTCATAAGGCAGGAGGGACATTTGGATATTAAAATGCCACTGAGCTACATCTGCCAACAAGCAGCCACTAATCATCTCTTAAGGCAGCGGGGGATGTACCCCAGGTCCCCAACTCACCAATACCTTCCTTAGGCGAACTGCAGCCAGATGGTGGCTTCTCAGACAAGGACAACAGAGAATGGGGGATAAAGAGGTGGAGACGGAACTGGCAAGAGGCCAGCACAGAAAGAACCATTTGCTCATCTTCCATGCCCCCGGTGAGGGCAGACCGCACGCCTGGCATTCGAGAAGTCCAATTTTCAGTTATGTGGTGCCTCGAGGAAGCATGTGGCCTCCTCATTTGCAGGTACATCCAGAGATTGTAAATTTCTTAAAAAGAAAGAAAGAAAGAAAGAAAGAAAGAAAGAAAGAAAGAAAGAAAGAAAGAAAGAAAAGAAACAAAGTGCTCCTGGAAGTTGAGCAGCTTCCACAGGTTGGCGTTGGGAGGTGTAGTCGCTGTCCCCACTGGTTTTTCTGTCCTGCCTCTCCAGCCTCCTCTGAACCCCGAGGCTGATCTACCCGTGGGCTCCCTTAGCCTCGGCCTATACTCGAGTTTGGTCCCTGGAAGGAAGAAACAGGAGCGTGGAGGGTGGGAAGAGAGGGAGGTCGGCATGTTTGCTCCCCGCCCACTCCCTGCAGAGGTCCCACTGGGGTCTGACTTCCATCTTAGCATCAGCCTCCATTCCTATCAGATGTGCCCCAGATGTTGCCCAAACTGGATTCTGACAACTGCTTTCTGTTCTCCCCTTCAGACTTATGGGAAGTGATGGCCACTTCCCCTCCTCCTTCAGTCCACTGCTAGCTGGATATCAGGCTCTCACTGTGGGTTTTCCCACTCCAGCAGCTCCTTTGTAAAGAGCTCGCTCTCCTCCAGCTCCCCAGCTTGCATGTTCTGCCTGTTTGCTGCCAGGCTGTGGCTGGCAGGCAGTGCAGGCAGGTCTTTCTGTGCCTTCTCAGGGAACTTCTCACCATCCCTTCGATGTCATCATAACGTCCTCCTATACAGAGAGGATGCCACGTGACTCACTCAAGGTCACTCAGCTGGCATCTGTGACTCTAGGTGTCAGAAGCGTTTCAGTTTCTCTTCTAAGTTGAGGCTGTGGTTACTGCCCCATAAGGTCTCCTAGACCTCAGAAAGGCCCCTAGAGCCTTCTCTCAATATTCTCTCAATTCTAGCTGTTTTATGAACTAAAAAATTGCTTACCGTCCTTTTTGTCATAGTATTTTTAAACCCATGGTTTCACTTTAGCCTCGCAATGTGGATTTACTTGGCTGCAAATCATTCCATGACATACCAAGAACCTGTCTTGCTGGGATCTGCTGGCAGAGAAGCAGAGGCCTTGTATCATACTTCAATGCGTAGTATAGAGTGAGTACTCAGGAACATCATGTGGAAGTGTGGCTCCTATGGTTTTGGTCTAAAATGCCACTCTCCAAAAACTCTCACGTATGGGAGTGAGTCCTGGTTGGTAGAGGCAGGTCACTGGGACCATGACTCAGAAGGACATATTCTTATTCCTGGCTCTTCCCTTCTCTTTCTGCTTCCTGGTCATCATGCAGTGAACAGTTTTCCACTGCCATGGTATTCTGTCATGCTGTTTCTGCCTTAGAGCCAGCCACCCTTGAACTGAATCCACTGAAACTGTGAGCCAAAATAAACCTCTCTTCTTTTAAATTGCAGGTGTTGGATATTTTGAGTAAGACAGTGGCAATACTCCTGAAAGTGGAACAAATATGCCTACAGTTTGGGGTAATTTTGGGGTTTGAAAGCCTACTTTGCTGTTGTTTTATAATTTATATATTTTTTTATTAATACATGTTGTTAATGCATAATGTTTACATTCCTTGTGGGGAGCTGGTACATGTACACAACACAGATTACCAATACATTGCATGCCTTACCTGTATTAGGGTAAAGCCAACCTTCCTAAGAAAACAGTCCTGAGGTATAGCGGTTGAAGGATATGGCTTTTATTTTCTATCTTATATTTTAAGCACCTGAACATTCCAGGCCAGCAGATGACTCTTCTCCACACAACCTTCAGGATTCTGTACTTGGGTCTTGTCTCTGCATCTTCTGAGACAGTGCTACTTGAAGTGTGGATGCAGACCAGTACCTGTCCCCAGACTTCTTGGTAAAAGCTCACCTAAATTGAACTGCAACATTGACAGCATGCTGTCTAAAACTTTTACCAAAATTTGACATCCCTATGACATCCAAGCTCGTGCCCAGAGAACTCGTCTCATTGGTTGTAGACCAAAAACTTGCTCCATGGTGGATTTAGGTTAGAGTGGAGTAGAAATCTAGTTCTCCAACACAGACAAAGAAGCACTGCCCTGGCACCTGCCTATCTATCTGGTCAATTCTTCATTAGCATGAAAGTGGGGAAGAACACGGAAGAGACAGAGCCATGCCTTGACTACCAGCTTGGGAGAGGCTCATTCCTCCTCTACTCACCACACCCGTGAGAACTTTCAACATGACTGTACCACTGCTAATACAAGGAAAGGTGGGAAATGCTGAACCCAGCTGGGCAGCTTATGTACAACCACAAGTCTTTGACCATGGAAAATAAGAAGAATGTATTTTGGTGGGTTACTGGCAGTTTTTGTCATGAGTCTTCCTCATCATCCACTCCTGAATACAGTCTACACTCAAATCACACCTACCTCTGCTATAAAAAGGTTTCCCAGCAGTCTTTCCTTCATGCTCTTAACCTTCAGCTGGAATACAGCAGGAATAATATCATACCAGCTACTGAAGTCCTACTGTCTAATCCTATTTTTGCCACACAATGACTCTGTGGTGTGGAGGAGGTTGTTTCAACTCCGAGCTTCAGGCACAGGGATTCCTTCCCTCGAAAATTAGGATGTGTGACTGATCAGGCGAATTAATTATTGACCAACTACACCACACATTCATAGCAAGTGCTGCCATGGCTTGGATAAGTACACACAAAGGCCTGTATGTTAAAGGCTTAGTCTCCAGCTTGGTCCTTTGGAGAGACTTTAAGAAGTAGGACCTATGGAAATGTCCTTGGGTCACTAGGGGTGTGCCCTCTAAGGGGACTGTGGGTCTCCAGCTCCACATCTTCCTGTCTTCTTCCTGTCTAGTGCATGAGGGGAGCTGTTTTCCTGTACTACGCGCTCCTGCCACAATGCGCTCTCCCGGCCCCAAAGCAGTGAGACCAATCAGTCATAGACTAAAACCTCCAAAAATATGAGTCAAAATAAATACTTTCTCTTATAAGTTGTCTTCTCTCTGTTATTTTTTATAGTAACATATGGCCAATAAACATAAGAATGATGAGATACATGGCACCACTGTTATAAGAACTTCACATGCACCAATCCATTTTCCCTTATACAAGAGGTACCATTACTATCTTCATGCTCTGACTAAAAACAAAAAATGAGAGAATGAGTAGAGAAAAAACTTACTTAGCATTACCAGAGCCCGGGTTCATGACACTGCTATGGGGCTTCTTCAGTAGGCAGGTAAATGACTTTCAGAGTATTCCTTGAATCCCCAAATTTCCACTTTAATTTATGGGCTATCTGGTTTTATCTTCCTATGGGGTGAAAGAATTCCTTGTGGGAAGGCACCATTTATTTTCCATCCTCTTCTCTCTGAGCAACCTGCATGGCCTGGTGCTTTTACATAAAAGAAGTTTACTGAATGTGTGTGATGGATCCAGGTGGATACGATGAATTTTTATTGAATTTGTTCTGCTGGAGTGGGAGTGACATAAATTTGCGATTACCATACTTGGATTCAAATCCCCTTTCTCCTAGATACCAGCTGTGCTACACTGGACAAATTATTTATCCACCTAAGCTCATGGCACATCCATTTTCTCACTTAAAAGGATTTACTAAAGAGAAAAGGGTTCAGTTTTGGGAACCAAGGCTGGCTGTGGCAGCTGCATCTGCCTCCTGCATGATGGAATTGTTTACAACATTGGGAACCATCACTAATCCACACCTCTCCCAGCACGCATGCTGTACCCAGGAGAAAAAAAAACCCATTGATGTGCAAAACCAAGCTGTGTCTTCTGCACTGCTCAAAGAGGGACTTTAGTGAAGGTCCCATGGATAAGCAAACACATTAACAGGTCCTTAGGTAAGTCTGGAGCCAGAGAGAACTAGAAAACTCACCTTTTGTCTTTGGAAAAGTACTTGGAAATTGAGTGGAAAAGGAGGGAGAAAAACATAGGAAAAGAAGGAGACCCCAAGAAGTGGGGATGAAAGATTTAGAAGAAAAAACTGGGCTTTGCAGTGGAGCTGGGAGGAGAAAGGCGATACAGGAGTGAGTCCTCTGGTTGGGAATGACTCAATACGTGTCAACAGAGATGCCTGCTGATCAAACTCTTACCTGTGGTACAATGATGTATTCCCACTGCAGTATTCCCAACAGTCAGTAAAGTCTTCCTTATACCAATGCCTCATGTTAATGGTACACACTGGCAGGAGTGGGCGGGGGTTCCACACAGGGACGATGTGATCAAGAACAGAGTGGCAATGTGAGACAAGAGAAAATCTTCAGTAATTCAGAGACGCTTGAACTCAGGAGAGAATAAGAAAACAACAACCACCTCCCTCACTCCCCATAAAGCCCTCTTGCAACGGAAGGAACCCTGGCTGCCTATAACTGCATAAGGAGCAGCATTTGAATCCATTTGATTTGAATCTCGAAGGGCAGGGGACCTCTGGTGACATCTGAGGTATAAGGAGAGTGTAATATCCAAGACCGATATCTAAGCTCGTTAGCAGGAGGTAGGTATGGGCAGCAACCATCCAAAATGGCTACTGGTCTATGTACCATTGTACTATATGATCAATAGCAGAGCTGCCAATACCTACCTCATCTAGAAGCAAACCTACAATAACATATGTACAACTCAGCCTTTGTAGGTCCTTAATAAATGCTAGTGCCTTCTTCTTCCTTTTAAGAAGAACAGGGCCAACAGGATTGAACAATCTGGGGGAGATGGACTGGAAGAGTGCAAACTAGAATTTGAAAAAGGACTCAGAGTTCTGCCATCCCCCATCCCTGCTGCTCCATGTGTGGTTTGAAGGCAGAAGAAAGGGAGGGAGAAGATGCACCCCCCTTATGCCTATGGACCGCCCCATCCCTAGGGGGTGAGGAGAGCCAGGCAGCCTTCAAAGAGAAAATGGATGCTTAGTTATGTGTTCTGCCCCAAAGCCAGTGTCAAGAGGTGGAACTTTTATGTTTTTAAGATGTATTTATTTAAGAAATCCAAATAGTTTAGGTAAAAAGGAGGATTTGTTAGGTTTCATAGAGGAAAAGTACCAAGAATGATAAGGTTGTGAGACTCAGTGGGATTCAGGAATCCTCTGGGCACCACTGTCCTCCACTTTGACTTTACCCTTGGGCTCCATGTAGTGACAAGATGGATGTCGCCTGGCCTATATCCTTCATATTTTTGTAACTGTCTCATCCTTGAACCAATCACTGTGGCCACGGGAACTAAATACACTGATAGGCGATGGCCTTGTCTGCTGCCCCCACCATCTCTGACCTCCCATCAACCTGTTCTTCTCTGTCCCAGCCACATCAGTCCCCTTGCTCCTCAGACATCCCATCCATGCTTTACCTCAGGATCTTTGCACTTGTTCTTCCTTCAGAACTCTGTGTAGTTCCTTCCCACATCTTCTTCAAGTCTAAGCTCAAGTGCGATCTTCCCAGGGAGACCCCCACTGGATTTCGAAGTTGAATCCACACTGGTACCCTTATCCTCTCTTGTTCATCCAGAACACATTTAACCAACAGATGATCACCAAAACAATAGGTAGAGAAGTAGACAGCATCTTAGTCTCACTCCCCTTCCCCACCAGCAGAAAGTCAATTCCATGAGGCCAAAGGCTTTTGTCCCTCCTGCCCACTGTTGAATCCCTAGACCCTGGAATAACGTTGGGCACATAGCACATGCTCAATAAACTGCTGAACGAATGAATAATAATGTCACAGGTCCCAGAGCTGAGGGGTGAGTAGGGCCTCCACTTAAAAGCCAGGGATTAAAGTCAAGGTCAAGCATAAGTGTGCCCGGAGTAAATGGAGGGAGGGGTAACTATATGGAGGAGAGAGACTGCCAGCTTAACCTCCAAACCAGAGGTCCAACTCCCCTCCCTCTCTGTGACACACACAAGCCATCTCTCTCTGGCTTCCACCTCAGAGTTGCAGTTAGTGCTGCCTGAAGTGGTCCCCCTGTTAATGTGGCATCTCTGCACACACACTCACACACACACACACACACCATCCTCCCAGTCCCAGCCCAAACCAGCCCAGGAGCAGAGGTAGAGCTCGAGTCCTCCATTGTCCACCAGGGCCTATGTGGACCTGGGTGTTTCAGTCTTGCTGGGTCAACCCCCATCTTTTTGTTCCCGCCTCCCCGCCACTCTGCTCCCCTTTGTGCCTTTTCACATGACAATCAATAGAGGCCAGGCTTTGGGAATATTATCAGAGCCCTGATTGCAACCTCTAACATTATAATCCACAGGGTTGAGAGGAGCATTAGTACATCCCGGATAAATTAATTCAGTGTATAAGTAAGCGCTTTGAAGCTGAGCATATTGCTCAGCTTTTGAAGCTTCAGCCTTGTTTAGATTACTTGATTAAAGTGGGTCCAAAGCTTCGACGATCAATATATTTTGCTTAAGAGCAATGTTGCTACAGAAGCAGATTTAATTGCATCTGTGGTACCCTGTGTTGCAAATAGCTCTTTAGAATATAATGAGATATTATGGAGCCAAAAACCAAGGGTGGGAGGGTGGGAAGAGGGACACTTATTCAAGTCACCAACCTGGAAATGCAGGAGACACATATTTGCAAGACGTATGCATAAATAACTCTTGAAAATGAGAATCTGGAAAAAATAAAGATGGCAATCACTGCTTATAAAGTCTTGGCATGTATGACATGGGAGGAAAATCTCAGTTATCTGGCTGTTTGAGAATAGATTCACGGGTTGTGACTGAGGGAATCTGTTAGGTCCTAATAACGTGATATTTTTAGAATGACAGGCTGGCACTTCATCAAAGTCATTGTGGTTAATGAGGGAGTTGACCTGCCAGCCCCGACAAGGAAGGAGACAGACAACATCTCCAACATCGGGGACATTCTAGTGAGTCAGCTGCCAGGTCCTCGATAGGTGACCAGAATGTCTGGGAAGAGAAAAAGTAACATGTTTGACAGTCCTACTGTGTGTAAACTATTTCTTGAGGAGCTCAACATTTTTATAGCTTACTTTATGTACTATTAAAGTAATGCTTGCTACTGCAGGGATGCCACCATGCCCATTTTATTGGGTACCCTGGTTGGGAAGGAAGCAAAGGAAGATTTGAGTTTCTCTCGAAGTCATGTTCTTCTGATTCAAGTCTCCATCTGGCCACTAACTACCTGTGACAAACATTTGTATGTTATTTGACTAATCTAACCCATAGCTTTCTCCATTGTAAAATGAGAGAAATTCTAAGTTTCCTTCTGACTCAAAATCTTTGGTCTTCAACAACTGTGGCCTGAAAGTCAGGCAAACTGTCCCAGTCTGCAACACGAACCAGCTGTGTGGTGGGGGTAACCACTTCACTGTCTGTTGTGCATGCCCATTTATAACAAGGGGTAATGATTCCCAACCAATTTGGGGGAGGCAGCAAATGAGCTATCAGATGAAGCAGATTTTTAATAACTTGTAGATTCCATACAAATGAATTTATTTAAATATTTCAATAAGATGGGCCAAAAGCTCCTCTGAAAGAGGATACTCTATGTTACCATCTGAAGCCAGGTGGAGCCCTGGCAGAGTTCAAAAACCATCTGGTCATGGGAGAAGAGCCCTGAACCCACGAACAGTCCTGGCTTCCTCAGTCATTGAGGTTCATACCTCAATTCTGAATCCTCCATATGAGGCATGGAAATCTTGTGACTTTTCCTTCCTAAGCAAGCCCAATTTTCTTGAGAGACAAGGCTGGGACAGGAGGAGGCATAAGGAGAAAGACCACCAACAAGCAGCCAAGGAGAGGCCGCCTCCCCAGCAGCTTCCCACGGAGGCGGTCTGGGCATCAGACACATCCTTCCCTTCACAGCTTGCAGCAGCTGATAGAGTGTGGGGGCTCCAGAAGCCTCCATCCCTTAAGTTTTCATGTCAAATATTTTTATTTATGTTGCAACAAAATGACACAGTGCCATATGCCCATGAATCAGACCCAGTACAGACTCTGCAGATTCCCCTCCCAGAGGAGCTGAGCTGAAAACAGGCTTCAGAAAACCCAGTGGAGGACATGCACTGCATTCCATCACCGGAAGCAAGTGGGAGACTCATGATGTTTGTTTTAAGCTTCTTAAAGTGAACATAAGAGGCCATTTGCAGACCAGGGTTAGAGAGAACAATGGCCACAGCACCAAGCAAGCCCAGTCTGGAACTGGTGCCATGTGCAGGCCTCTGGCAAACTGGGAATAACTAGATCCAAGCCTCTCCCCGTGAGTCAGTGCCGTGTGTGGACTGGGGTTAGAGAGAACAATGGCCACAGCACTAAACAAGCCTAGTCTGGGAACCAGCAACATGTGTGGGCTGTGGTCAGACTGGGAACAGCCCGATCCCAACCCCTTCTGGTGCGAGGGCTGGCAGACAAGAAGTACCATCCATCCCTGCAAGCAACCAGCTTATCTGAAGAAACACAGGCTGTGATGATAGCTATCGAGGTGAAATGCAATTGGATGCCTGTGGTGCTTTGTATTTCACTAATATTGAAGGTCTAGGGTCAGTGGTCCAATCATAGGTTCAGAGGATATTGCTAAGCAAGGTGTCATCTGGGGACGGGGTCTCCTTTTGAGGGGTGTAACCACTGATGATTTCCTGTGGTCTTGTTTTGAGATCCTATGTTGTTTCTATTGTTTTACTGGGTTGCGTTTCTCTTTTGTTTTGTTTGATTTTGTTAAATCCCATGGCAGGAGACAGTATTTCAAGGATATCAAGATATATTATAGTAGCAATTTTGGATTTACTATTGGCTTGTTTTGAAGTCCTTTATCACATACATTGTTTTGTTTTTATTGTTTCTGGTTTATTCCGTTCTGTTTGATTTATACTATGCCCAAAGTTATCTGCAGTTATTTTGAAGACATCAAGGGACATTATGGTAATTTGTCTGTTGATTTCATAATGTTTTGAAGTCCTGTATCTCTTACACTGGTTTGTTTTGATTGCTTTTATTCTGTTATATATTCTTTAAAATAAAAAAAGCAAAAAAAATAGTGAGCATAAGAGAGTAGCCAGTCTTTCCTGAGATCTCATTTAATCACATTCAGTGTTTCAAGAGTATTAGTTTTGAAATCAAAGACCTGAAAGATCCTTTTCAGAGTTTGGACTCAATACCATTTTTGTCTATCTGGTAGTACCACTGATTCCCACTGTAGCAGCTGAAATTGCCAGCCTTTCCCAGACTCCCGTGCAGCTAGGACAGGGGCTCAACTCATCAGATGTAGAGATGGTTCAAACCAGAGTTTGGATCCAGGGATAGCAACACGAGGAAGCAAGAACAATACAAGACACAGCAAGGTGGTGTTATGGGGGGTAGGATGGTATCCATGCTGAGGATGATATTCATACTGGTGGTGTTGGTGATGCTAGCTGTTGTGGATGGTGCTTAACAGTGTCCAAGGGACTGTCCTACAACCCAAAGGTGCAATATGACTTGGACACTGCTTCTGTGTGCACAATTCAACTGGGCCTCCAGCCTCTTCAGCTGTCTTTGAATTTATCTCTGTATGGTTTGATATGTCTCCTAAAGTTCATGCTTTTGCCACAATGTCTAATGCAAAAGCGTTGGAAGATGAGGCCTAATGAGGTGATTAGGTCACGAAGGCTCTGTATTTATGAATGAATTAATTCCATCATCAAGAAATGAGGTAATTATCTTGAAGCTGGGTTTGTGATGAAGCCAGTTCAGCCCCCTCTTACTCTCTTGCTCCCTCTCCTATGATTTGTTACAACTTTACCTTCCACTACGAGATGAGAGCAGCAAGGAGAACTTCACTAAACATAACTCCTCCATCTTGGACTTCCTGATTTCCACCTCCATGAAGATGAATACATTTGTGTTCATTATAAATTACCTAGTCTTAAGTATTCTGTTCTAGCAGCACAAAATGGAATAAAGCACATTGCTTTGCTTTACATTTCTGAGGCTTCCTCTTAAGAGGAAGCTACATAATGAAAGTTAGAAAGCTGGGACTAAGTGCTGGCTTCTCTGAACAACAGTAAGACAGAGCCATAGGACCTACAATCTCAGCTTCACCCAGCTGTTATACACCATGACAGGTGAGGACAACCTTGATGCAAGGATGGCCTATAAGACATAGCTCATGCTAGGTGTTCGGTGAGACCTAAGTTTGGTCCTCCTTCCTCCACTCCCCACCATCTTGCTCACTGATGAAGCTACAGACTTCATAAAGCCTCAGTGTCCTCCTCTTTAAAATGGGGATGACACTAATATATATGACATTGAGTCTAGTAAGGATTAAATATTCCCTGTAAAGAGTTCAATAAGCACTAGGTCCAAGTCAGCATAAGAATTGTTTTCCGCAAAGAAATGACTTGAACCTTCTTCCAAAACAAATTCATGCAAAGAAATTTAGGCTTTCGTGTTTACTTAAAACTATAAGGTACTTGCCACCCACCCTGCACTGAAAGTACATTTTAAGGCCGGTGTTAATTTTTCATGTTTTGCTTCTTTTATACTTCTCAACCACCTTGACTCAGTACTCAAGAACAAAATGCTATAGACTCAATAGCTTACAGATTTGGTTCTCATGGTTCTCCAGCTGGAAAATTCAAGGTCAAGGCACCAGCAGGTTCACTGGTGGGGATTCACTTTCTTTGTTCATAAATGGCACTTTCCCACTGTGTCCTCACATGGTCACAGGGGCAAAGGAGCTCTCTTGGGCCTTTTTTTTAAGGGCACTAATTGGACACATGAGGGGTTTTCCTCTGTAATTTAATTACTTCCAAAGGCCTTATTTCCTAATACCTAAGGGGTAAAGATTTTGACCTGGATTTGGAGAAGACACTGCATTCAGACCATAGCATATCCTATGCCAATCATCCCTCTCTCTCATCCCTCTTTTGCAGAACTAACAGCCAGAGTTTAGAAAACAATAACTCACCCAAAGTCAATGAATTCAGGAGAGGGCAGGATTAGAAACCCAGATACCTTTATTCAGTATCTTTCTTGCCAAAGTGTGGGCCCCATACACCAAAATTACTTCTTACTCTAGTGGTTTCTGCCCAGGTGATTTCCAGGAGTCTACGGAATCTGCTTATAGCTGAAAGCATCTCTGCTCCTGGGCTTCACAGCTGGAAGTTCTCTGTATTGGCACAAGTTAATCTGAGTTGGTGCTGCTTGCTTGCCACCAGGAGCTCTAACTGGTACAGGACTATCACTGCTAGCATTGTCTCCACTTATATCTTCCACTTGACAGCCACCCACTGAATTGTTGTGATGTGCCAGGAACCAGGTCCAGCCATCATTATGAACTGGGTACCATCCTGCCTTCAGAAGGCAGCCACCCCATGATAGGCGGGGTGACAGATGCTCCTGCTCCTGTCTTCCAGATTAGTAAACCCAGACTCAGAGAGACAGAAGGACTTTGCTCAGGGTCATAGTAGTTTAGTGGCAGAGTCAAGGAAAAAACCCCAGCAGAGAATTTTCTACAGAGAATATTACTTCTCCATTGGAGGTCACAGTTGACTGATGAAGGCACAACTCAACCACCAGTCTCTGGGGTTGCCTCTACCCCTTGGAATCCAATAAAGTCTGAAAGAATAAATAAGTTCCAGACAGGCTTAGAGGAGCTCACATGAATGATAAAGCCAGAACGAGTTATTACGGGGCAAGTCAAAGAGGCTCACATCCCTAACCTTTAGAAATTGACTTCACTGGAGGCAACTGTGTTCTTCCCTGAAAGCGTCTCTTGCTACCACTGTCAGAGACAGAACAAAGGAACGGACCACACTATTCTGTTCTCATTTAGTGGGTCTTATATATCAAAGGTTTTGGTCTTTACCTCCCTCAAGAAATAGGATCCAAATGCCTCAGAACTTACAGTCAGGAAACTGAATCCCTTGTAGGATAGAAGGAATGGTAGGGGCGAAAGAGATTTGCTCCTGAGGTGAGTCAAACAAACACAGAAATCTCCTACTTGGACCTTTTCTTCCAGCCCCAGAGGTAGTACCTATAGTTGGTAGGAGAACAAAGAAGGAGGTTGTGGCGGCACAAAGGCACACATCACATCCCCTAGCCATCACCATGGTAACAGCACAGTCCCTGTGAAGCTGAGAAGAGGACACTGTTTCCATCGCCATTTTCTGCCTCGCAACCTGAGTGGCAGTCTCTGGGTCACAGGGAAAACTGGAAACAGAACTGTTCAAATACCCAGGCTCAACTCTGTCCCAAGGCACCCTTGTTTTCATGTCACTTAACCCTCTGTCCCTTCTCCAAACTCTCTCAGAAATATTCCCACAGTAGAAGTTCCCTTCCTTCTGTTTCCCAGAAATCAATCAGTGACTTACTTTTCAATCTTACCATTTCCCAAAATAGCTCAACTGGGAGCCTCAGGTGTCATCTATCTCAGACCCTCCTCCTTATTTTTCAGAGAAGAGGAAAACCTGGCATGTGACATGACTTGCCCAAGGCCTACGATTGGTCTGGGACCAGAACACAGCTTCCTGGCTTCTGACGACAATCTGCCTCCCATTCTTCACACCTCCAATAAAGCCCATCTGTCAAGCTTATCTTCTCCTTTTTCTTCTCTCACTAGTTCTCCTTACTGACCAAAGAAAGAAGCCAGGCCCCAAAGGCCTTCCACACGCCCCCCGCTATGTTTCTTGACATTTGTGGGTGCAGGGTGGGAAGGGGCAACTGTGTCCACTGCAATATCTTCAGAAAAGAAGCCAGCTGAAGAAAGACATCTTGGACAACAGCAGCACAGAATGATATTTTCAGACCTTCCCAGGAATTCTAAAACAAAAGCAAACCATGGGTATTTAAATTTTAATTTATTAGAATCAGTTTTAAAGCATTTCAAAAATTTAAGAACTCTCCATTTTCAGGAATTTTTTGGAGTATACTGATTTCCATTTCTTCCACCCCCTTTTCATTACCCATAGAAGGCCTAGAATCTCATTTAATCCTCAGAACAATCTCAGGAAGTAGTAGTAGTATCCTCACTTAGTAAATGAAGAAACTGAGGCAGAAACATTTATTGATTTGCAGAAGATTTCACAGCTGGTGAGTAGCTGGAGTTGGAGGGCAGGTAGCCTTATGATACCTTACACAAACAGAGCAAGGTCATGTGACAGAGTGAATGATGACCTGGCTTCAAAGGGGACACTTTGAAGGTAGGAGACAAAGATTCTCAGGGTTGAAGAGACCTTTGAGGATATCAGAACCTATTTCCCATGAGAGTTCCAAGTCTCCACTTCAGATTCTTTTATGAACCAGGAATTTCTAACCCTTCTGTTAAGTAAAAATACATTCCCCTTCAAGGGTTACACACTTGGAACCAACACTGTTGTCAAAAGCAAGAAAACATCCACTGTCACAAGCCCAGATCCAGCCTCCCAGTGAAAGCTCTACCTTTATTAGCCCCTCTTTGAACACCTGTTCAGAGGTCGGGTGGCTCTACATCTGGGCTCCACATTCCTGGGATGAGAGGGAGAAGGTATCGAAGCTAACATCAGTGACTGTACCCTGAAAGAATCCTGCTGCCACCCATTCACATAGGCCTTATTCCTGGCGATCAGTTACTGCGTGTTACCAGCAAGGGCCGGCAAGACAGCAGAGGCCCATCCTGACGCGCAATCACCCATCTCCTCGACTCCTAGCATCACACAGCACCGAGCAGACACTGGCAAAGCAGAATCGGGCCACATGCAAGGATGGAATGAGCCAGTCTGAGACTCCTTGATACACCTCCCTCCTCTGCATGGCGGCCGTTCTTTCCAGTGTACCCGAGTCCCTGCAACCCTGTCTGTTTTGAGAATAAACCCCTTAGCCATCACTACTAGGCTGAGACTCCTTTAGAATTTGAGGAAATCTTTTGGTGAAATGTAGTTTTATATTCCGTATTCCAGCACCTCCAAGACAGGAGGCTCCTTGGGGGAAAAAATCAAATCCTATTTGCCTTTACATTTCTTAAATCAAATATTTATCAAATTTGAGCAAATGCTTATCAAATCTAATTTAATTTAAATTTTGATAATCTTCAAAAAGATGTGTTTAGAAAGGAGAAAATGAAACATGGAAAAGCAAGATGAATAAGGAAGCATAAAAAAGTATAATTTAAGACTTAGAAGGGGTATTAGACATGCCTTTCCTAAGAATAGCAACCAATTGAATGTAGATACAGGATTTCTATTTCATGCCAGACATTAATAATCAATCATTGCAGTTCTTCCTGATCAGACATTACTAGTCAATCACAGAGGTCTTTCCAACCATTCAGATTGAATTCTGGACTAAGCTTTCAAAATATTCTCAATAGTGCCCTACTTCAGTATTGTTGATGTTTGAATTAAAGCCAAATTCCATCCCTAATTTCTTAATTAAAGATGAGGTAGCTGGTACTCAGAGGTTTTGCTTCAGATGGTTAGTTCCAGGGTAGTTCTATTATTTGGATCTTCTGATGATTTAGCCTACAACTTCTCATACTGGTTTCCAAATGTGAGAACCTTGCAGGTGAGAAAATGGGCAGAGTAGATAAACAATAGCAGGTACTAAACTGTTGCACAGAACACCTGTGCAAAAAACAAAAACAAAAAACCCGCAGCATATGTTGCAAACTCCAAACATACGAGTAAAATTTATTTTAAAGAAGAAAGATTCACATTTATTATTTGGTGGTAGTGTATGTTTCTAAAAGCAATGGATGACTGCTCTGGAAAATTTGAAAATATAAGGAAGTAAATGAAAATTTTCTGTATTCCCACATCCCAAAGATAACCAGTGTTAACATTTTGACTTACAATTTTTATGTCTTTGGGTGGAGAAAGTATGTATGAGCATGAGTACATAAACATGTGCATATTTTAACAAAACTGGGATTTGGGATTTGGGATATGTATCTGTGTATACACACTCATGCGCACACATACCTTTGCTATTGAAACCTCCTGGCTGTGCCCAACATCGCTGCGTTCATATAGTGATACAAAGGAGATGTTGAACGGGGAAGCAGCTTCAAGCATTTGGGACAGAGGCAGATACATGCTGCTGCCTTCCACTTTGATACTCTGTATTTCCCTTTTTAGAGCCATTTAGTCAGAATTGCATCTTAAAATATTAGTGTCTTAGCCTGTTAGCCAGGGACAGTCATCACTTGATATCCACAACAGATTGATTCCAGAATCCCCCTTGGATACCAAAACCCACAGGCACTCGAGTCTTTTATATAAAATGGCGTAATATTTACATATAAACTACGTACATCCTCCCACATGCTGTAAATCACCTCTAGAATTCTTATACCTGATACAGCGTAAACATTATGTCACTGGTAAATGAATTGTTTAAGGAATGACGACAAGCAAAAAGTCTATAAGTGTTCATTGTAGATGCAATCTTTTTCTCAAATATTTTTGAACTGTGGTTGGTTGAATCTGTAGACGTAGAACACAGTGGTAAGGAGGGCAGACTGCATTAGCATACCCAGTACTGTGGGGCATCAGTGGGAAACCAGTGCTTTTACTTGGCTGGAAGAAGTGTACGTTCGTATCCTTTTGGAAGGATATTTGTCAATATGTATGAAAAAAATTGAAAACATATTTCCTTTGCTTTAGCAATCCTAGCTAAGAAAATTACTTTAAGTCAATAAGAAATATGCAGGAAAAGTGTACCCAGAAGCATTCATTATGATAGCACATAATTAAAAATCATTTAAGTGACCAACAATGTGATTAAAAATATATTAAATAGAATATCTAAAGGTATATGTCTGCAACGTACTGCAAGGTGACAACATGCAGATTACAAAATAGTGTGGCCAGGATGATGCTGTACTCGCCCACTTGTGAGTGTGTCTGGTAAGAATGCTTACACATACGTGTGTCTGTGTATAAACGTGTTTGTGTATGTATATTAGGCTGGAGGCACATACTACAAATGAGCAATTTCCTCATCAACAGCAGGGTGAGATTTTGGATGAGTATTTTTCTTTGGGCTCTGCTGTATTTATCATCTTTTTATCAATGAATATGTATTTCTTTGGTAATTTGAAATTTAAAAAAAAATGTTTTTAAAAGCACCAGCCCATTTGCCACCTGACAGATGGGAAGCTGCTCAAGCACAGAGAAGAACAATTGCTTTAAAGTTTTAAAATTAAAGTGAACAAACTTTGAAAAATCAGATATGATTCTAAAAAGCAGGCAACAGATAAGTTAATCAAAGGTGTGCCTGTGGATTTAAAACTAGGGCAGTTTTAAATAAGTATCACTAAATTAATCTATTTGCCAAAACAAATGTTTTCTTATGACAAATGCTTCAGTCCAGCTGACACTGTTTTAAATGAACACCTTCTTTGACTTTCAACCCTGCCCTCTAGTCAGGCTGTTGTCTAGAATTAAGCAGACCCCGTCTGCCACCTTACCACCGTCCAACTTAGGGGCAACTGTCTTTAAAACATGTAAAACACATCATAAGGAACAACTAACTGAATCCTTGTTAATCTTTGTCTTTAGGAGGAAGACTAAGGGAAGAGAAAATAAAATATGAAGGTTGTAAACCAACAAAAAGCACTAAAACTCATCTTTGGCTGGGTGCTTTGTGCCTGATCCATGTAATTCTTAAAATATCAGCAGAAAGAAACCCAAACTATGAATAGAAGAAAATTGACATTGTCCATGCTTTCATTACCTTGTGTTAGCTACAGTTTATATTTCTGTACTCTTGTGATCAGTCTTTAATACACAAAACACACACACACACACACAAACACACACACACACACACACACACACACACTCACCTCTGGCAGTAAGCTGACTTCTAGGGATGTTCCCGTCCAAGTGGAAGTTTGCAACTGGAGAAATGATATTTAAAATGTGTTGACAAGGTGTAATTTCTGGAAGCAGAGACCTCATTTGTCCCTTAGAATAGACTTCTGTTGTTTTTAGAAAAAGTCTCGATCTTAGTCACATATAAAAGACCTACCTACAACACTGAGAGAAAACGGCAAGATCACAATAAATATCACCCTAATAAATATGGAAACAGGGCTATTCTTTACCCTGAATGTGTTTTTCATGAATTAGAGAAACAATTTTTATGTAAACACAGGTTTGAGTTGGACTGTTGGGGTTCTCTGTCTTGTGTTATATACAGGGACATGACTGCCCTTGAGAATTGGGCTCACAACTGCTGTTTTTGTTTTTCCTGGGCCAGAGGGGTCAAACCTAACCATGGGTGCCCTTATGCATGTGATAGTGGGGTATCTCTTGCAGATTCACTCCCCTGAAGAGACTGTTCTTGTCTCTTTTTGTCATCCTGGGTGGGCGTGAGGGTCTGCTCTTGGACCAGGGAAAGTCTCCTTACCTCATTAGGACTGGAGGAGGGCTGGGCTGGTCCCTTTTCTGAGGGGGCCTCCAGGTTCCAAGGGCAGAGCCTAAATGGAGGTTGTTTTTCATCCTTGAGTCACAAAGAGATGCAGAATTGTTGGTTGCAAAGGCATTTACCATACTTGACTTCCCCCAAAGATTTAACAACAACAACAGCAAAAATGTCTAAATATTTGAGCTGGGATTTAGGTGTGCATTTAGGACAGCTAAGGAGCAAGCAGCCTGGCAAGGAAAGCTGGTCCCCAAGATAGCCTGAGGTGACCCACTCGCTCGAAAGCTGTACTGAGCTCCGAAATGGCCGCTAGAAGAAATGACAACAAGCCAGTCAAGTTCGTGAGCTGCTGAGTATTCCCTGGCACCTTCCAGAATGATCTTGGATGGGAATTGGAAAACGATTGAATTTGGAGTGGTCTTTGGGGTAGGTAGCCTGGAATCATTCTAATTTGAATATAAAAGAAAATGTAACCATACTGTACTTGTGCTACAGCTGGGACGTGGGTGTTGTGTACTAATGTATGCATTTTTTTTTTTTTTTTTTTTGCGGCACCGGGGATCGAACTCACAGGTTCGCACCTGCCAGACAGGCACTTAAGCTGCTGAGCCAAACTCCCGGCCATGGGTTTTTTGAGGCAGGGTCGCACTATGTAGCTCAGGCAGGCCTTGTGCTCGCGCTGTAGCCCAAGCCGGCCTCGAACTCACAACGCTCCGCCTACCTCAGCCTCCCGAGTGCTGGGATTAAAGGCGTGCGCCACCACGCCCGGCTGATATGCATTTTCTTATTTAAAACAACAAGGGAGGGCATCTGATCTGTATTGTGTTTTTCAACCTGATTGTTTCAATTAAGAATATATTATAAAATTTTTTCCATAGCATTAATACTCTTAGCCAAGACTGTTTTAAATGGCTACTACGTGTTCTACTGCAGGCATTACCCTAACTTCTGTAACGAATTTATTTCCAGTTATTGTTGTGATACTGTAATTAATATCTTCACTGATAAATCTTTTTATTTCATACTGTTTTTACTACTAAATCTTTAAATATACTGTCTATTTATACTAAAATCCTTGAAGCAAAAATATTTTTTACTACTAAGACTTTAAATGACGGTCTATTTAGACTAAAATTCTTGAAGCAAAATTTCTAGACCAAAGGACATGCATTTTTGATATTTCATCACATTGTCCTGCCCAAAGATTGCATTTCCAACAGCTTTTCTGAACTCTTAGCAATACTGGCTATTATTACATTTTTAAATAAAACAAGCTTATGACTTTTGATGGCAAAACAGAAAGAAAGGCATCTTCTAGTAATGATACACATCTGTCTGCATGCAGGCAATCAAAGGGTGCATTCTCTGTGGAGAATTTAAAACAAGAATGAAAACTTACTAAAGTTGGTCTGTTTTTTATTAGCACCATGTGTCGGCATTACTAAACATCATCAGTGATAAATATTCCTCAGAAACATATTTTTTTGGTCCAAGTTCTAAACAATTTGCTGTGTTTGTTTGGCATTTTAATGAGCTATACATAACCTTTAAATTAGTGCATTTTTATTACCTACCCTCTTATATAAATTACACTCTACATGGCAGTTCATTTGGAAACTCCTAGTTATGAGGCTACCCCAGTGCAGCACACTAATGGAATAACTACTGAGATTCTTTTTAAGATTAAATTTATGGTGGCTTAAAATCATTCGAGTTTACTTAGTGCCCAGTTCATATCCCCACCCACTATGGTACCACAGATGGTTGTATTTAAACAGAAATTTGAAAGAATCAGTGATTTGAAATAAAGACAGCTCTGTGATTGCGACAGCAAAAACACAGAATTTAAGTGACTTCATCCCTGTGACCACTTGAAGGTTTTATCCCTGTACAAATTTAAAATGCTTAATACACATTGTGAGGTGCCATGGTTTTATTTTGGAACCGCAAATTTTAATCATGACTGCTTTACTAAATTATTAAACTTCAATACAATCTTTCACATTGACATTTGTTCTTCTTTTAAAATTGTTGGTTGTTGAAAAACTAAAAACCAGTCAAGATAAATGAATGGTCTGAATGTTTGCGTGACCCTAAAATTTGTATGATGTTGAAATCTCAAGTCCCAAGGTGATGGTATTAGAAGGTGGGGCTTTGGGGAAGTGATTAGGTCATGAGGGTGGTGCCCTCATGAATAGGATTTGTGCCCTTATAAATAAATGAGACCCTAGAGAGCCCCTGTCAGCCTGTGAGGACACAGCGAAAGATGTCATCTAAGAACCAGCATACAAACCCTTACTAGGCAGAAAATCTGCCTACCCTTTGATCTTAGACTTCTCAGCCTCTGGAACTGTGAGAAATAAATTTCTATTGTTTATAACTATGTGGTCTATGGCATTTTGTTATAGCAGTCTGAACAGGCTAAAACAAAGAGACCAAGCTGAAACTATTTGAAAAATAAGAAAACCATTCTGTATATGGTTGATTCTTTCCCTCTATTCTTTGTGTTGTACTAGTTACTCTTTGTTTTATTTTAAAAATATACTTACATATCATACGTGCAACAATCAACAAAAGAAAATTCAATGGCTGCATTTCTCCTCTTGCCATTGTCATTATTTGTTTGATTTCCTAATTATTACTGAAAGTACTTTTGTCATACAGAATACAGAGAGAAATAAAGGAATGATCTGTTGCAGGAAGGACTAGCAGTATAATTTCAAGGGCTCATGGCAGTGTCTCTTATTCAAAAATGTTGAATAATTTCAAGATAGTGAGCAACACATTAAACCAAGCACTAGTCCTTCTGGAAGTATAGAAGCCACACACCCATGAGGCTGACCATAGCTCCACGTGTCCTGGAAGTGCCCCTGATTCCTGGCTGGTTCCCTTTCCCAACCATGAGTGGGGCTCTCTCTCCCTGCTGTCCCTCAGCTCTCAATTCCAGGAAAGAGCCACTGTCCAGCGTGATGACCCCAAAGCCCTTCAGATTCTCCTTCAACCTTCACAGATGAGATCTGATCTAACCCTCCAAGCATCACCAAATCAACAAGACAACTGTGAATTTCTGTTCACTGGACAAGTTCATTTCTCAGAACTGCCTGTATCCAGATCTTTTTGAATAAACGTTATTTTTACCAAGCAAATAGTTCTTACTCTATTCTCTGGAAAAATTGGACTATTTGATAGTAGTTTTGTCTGGAGTCTCTTTTGGACTGAACTCCATGTGGAATTTATGCTAAGTAAACAGAGGTAGAATTAGGCCTGCTTACTTCACTGCCCACCACTGCTGAAAAATCCTCAGCCCTCAGTTCAGAAGCCACAAACTGCAACTATTTGAAGATAATGTGACAGTGATAAGGGTTGTAAACCTATATTTGATTGCATGCTGTGTTTCATGTTTGCTGGGGATTGGATGTAGCTTGACTGTCCCCAGAAAGGCCCACTGTGATTAAAAGCTTGGTCTCCAAAGGGGTGCTGTTGGGAGGTGGTGAAACCTTTGGGAAGGGGGCCGAGGGGGTGATCTTAAGGTTACTGGGAGCATAACCACAGAAGAAGGTGGAATTTCTTGGTATTTCTCTCAAGAGTGTGGTGATACAGCCTGAGTTTGGCCCTACCTAATCTCTCTGCATCTGGTTTTGAGATGTGATCACTCTTTCTAACCAATGCTCCCAACATCTCCATCTACTTCTATGAGGTGGCATTCAGAGCTGAGCCAGTTCAGGCACTATGGCCTTGAATTCCCAGAACTATGAGCTAACTAAGGTATTTCATTGTAGTGATGAAGGGCTGACTAATACAATGTTCCAGACATGGAAGGGAATCAAAAGCACAACAAAAGAGACAGCTCTATACATCTCCATAGCAAACAAAGAATTACAGAAAAATCCAGGACAACTAGAAGGGCGGGGACGTCTGTAGCCCCAAACAGCCTCAAGTTGGTGGGGGGAAGCTGTGAGTGAACGTTCATTGGCCTTCATACTCCTTCCTGCGAAATAAGGTTCTATAGACTGTTCTAACCTTGATGGATCGCTAGAGTGAAACGGCTAATAAAAATCCACTTGTCATGCTGAAAGTGCATTCGACACAGGCTGAAATCATACAAAGGAATGCACTTCCAGGGCTTTCTTGTGAAAGGCTGGGAGTAAACAACCCACAGCCTTTGCCAAGTGATTTCTATGATATTTCTGAGGCAAGAGTCTTGTTTTTGTTCATGTACAGAAAAGGGATTGACACCTTGATGTCAAAAATCCCTGATGCATTAGATCAATGGCTGCTAGCGTGCCTGTCTGAACCTGGCAAGAAGTTAAAAACTGGGATTTAAAAGATTTGTAATTGTAATTTAAGGTAAGTCAGGTATGCAAATGAAGCTGACATTTAACTCCAAGTGGCTGGCTGTGATTTGTGGTCTCCGGGTGCCACCAGACCGACATGCACATAGATGCTGATTGCACCCCTGCCCTACACTACACTTTGGTGGGTGGGCTTCCTGGACCAGTTCTGTCCTGCCTCATGGGTGAGAGAGACCTCACTACCTAGATGTTGAACTGGCCCCAAGTCCAGAGCTTTCTCTGGTAACCAGGTGACTCTGGTCCTGTGGCTCTGGGTCAGAGGATGATTTCTAAGATTTTTGCTCCAGACCAAGAAATACATTTAGTGAAAGACTTTGCAGTGAGGTGAAGGCAGTGTGATTTCAGGGTTCTTTCTCAGTGAAGTTCATAGCCTAGCTCTGGAGGTCATCCTAACCACACCACCAAACACATGGAAGCTTGGGCAAGTTACTTCCAAGCTTCAGGTTCTTTGCCTGTAAATTGGGCACTGCCTAGTAGTGGTTAGAAGAAAAATAATTTTTCCATTAGAACCTAAAGCAGAAGGAAAGTGTCTAATGCCACTGAATAATACACTTGAAAATAGTAAAAATGATGAATTATATTAAGTACAGATAGATGATAGCTACACGGATAGATACAGATATAGATATGATATATAATCTTTCTTTCTTTCTTTCTTCTTTCTTTCTTCTTTCTTTCTTTCTTTCTTCTTTCTTTCTTTCTTTCTTTCTTTCTTTCTTTCTCTCTTTCTTTCTTTCTTTCTTTCTTTTTTCTTTGGCACTGGGGATTGAAATCAGAGGTGTTGTACTACTGAGCTACATCCCAAGCTCTTTTTCAAATTTTTATTTAGAGACAGAGTCTTGCTAACTTTCCCAGGCTATTCTCCAACTTGTGATCCTCCTGCCTCAGTCACTCAGATAGCTGAGATTACAAGTATGTACCACTATGTTTGGCTCATAAAATATTTTTTTCACAAATCCATTTTATTTCAAGGATAAAAAGAAAGAAAAGAGGAAAAAGAAGGAGGAGGAGGAGAAGAGGAGGAGGAGAAAACTACAACAAAATTTCAAAATGCATCGATCAGGGGGCAATGATGGTACATACATTGTGCATTGCCATCCCCAAATCATTCACCCGGAGCACAAGACATCTTCTTTCAATCATCTGAACAATACCAACACAAATCTTTCTCTTCAGCAAACTCAGAGAAATCAGTAGTATAACCTTCTTAACTATTTTTATATACATGTTTTTTCTTTCAGTTTCTCACACTAATGAGACAGTATGATGTTTGCATGTGTATCTTATTTATTTCATTAATGAGTATGTTCTCAAGTTGCATCCATTTACCTATAAAAGTCTCCAGTTTATTTTTCTTTATGGCTGGGTAGTACTCCACTGCATAAAAATACATTTTTAAAATCCATTCCTCAGTCGATTTGTATTTAGATTGTTTCCAAACTCTGTCTATTACAAACTGTGCTGCTATAAACATGGGTGCACATATATCACTGTGATATGGTGTTTTTAATTCTTTTGGGAGGATGCCCAGAAGGGGAATACCTGGGTTGAATGGGACCTCCAATCCTAGTTTTTTGAGGAATCTCCACACTGATTTCCACAGTAGTTGCACCAGTCTGCATTCCCACCAACAGTGGAGAAAGGTTCCTTTTTCCTCACAGCCCCTCTAGCATTTGTTATTGCTTGATTTCTTGATAGTAACCATTCTTTCTGGGGTAAGGTGGAATCTCAGTGTTGTTTTAATTTGCATCTCTCAAATGACCTGTGATATTGAACATTTTTTCACATATTTATTTACTGTCTGTATTTCTTCATCTGAGAAGCGTGTATTCATCTCAGATGCCCATTTTTGGACTGGGTCTTTAAATTTGGAAGGACTGACTTTTTTCCGTTCTTTATATGTTCTTGACACTAATCCTTTGAGAAACAGCTGGCAAACATTTTCTCTCATGTCACGGGCTGTCTTTTCACTCTGTTGGTGGTCTCTCTTGCTGTGCAAAAGCTTTTCAGTAAGGTGAGATCCCAGTTTTTCCAGCACCATTTATTAAAATGGCTTTCTTTCTTCCAGTAATATGTTTGGCATCTTTGTCAAAGATAAGGTGGCTTAGTGTGTCTGGAATTGCTTCTGCATCTTCTAATCTGTTCCACTGATCTTTGGGTGTTTTTTTGTTGTTGTTGTTGTTGTTGTTACTACCACACTGTTTTTATCACAGTAGCTTTATAGTATAATTTCAAGTCAGGGATTGTGATGCCCCCTGTCTTGTCTTTGTTTTCCAGGATTGCCTTTGCTATTCTATGTCTCACCTGGTTCCAGATGAATTTTAGGATTGTTTTCTCTAATTCTGTGAGATATGCAATTGGAATTTTGATCAGGATTGCATTGATGCTATATAACATTTTTGGAAGCATGGCCATTTTCACTATATTGGTTCTTTCTACCAAAGAGCACGTGATACTATCTCCCCGTTTTCTAATACCCTCCTCAATATCCTTTTTCAGAGTACTGTAGTTTCCAATGTAGAGATCTTTTACCTCCTTTGTTAGATTGATTCCTAGGTATTTCATTTTTTTGAATGCTATTGTAAAAGGTATTGTTTCACCAATTTCTCCCTCTGTGAGTTTATTTGTGTACAGGAAGGCTATTGATTTTTGAGTGTTGACTTTGTAACCAACTATGTTACTGAATTTGCTTATTAAATCTAGAAGTCTTTTGATGGAGTTTTTGGGGTCTTCTAAGTAAAGTATCATGTCATCTGCAAACAATGATAATTTTACTTCTTCCTTTCCTATTCTTATCCCTTTTATTTCTTTCTCTTGTCTAATTGCTCCTGCTAAAGTTTCCAGGACTATGTTGAATAAGAGTGGAGACAGTGAACATCCTTGTCTTGTTCCTGATTTTAGAGTGAAAGCTTTCCATTTTTGTCTGTTTAGTATGATGTTGACTGTTAGTTTGTTGTAAATGGTTTTTATCAGATTGAGATAAAGGCCATCTATTTCAATTTTTTGTAGGGTTTTTATCATGAATGGTTGCTGGATTTTGTCAAAAGATTTTTCTGCATCTATTGAGATGATCATATGATTTTTGCCCTTGGTTCTGTTAATATGGCATATTACATTTATGAATTTATGTATGTTGAACCATCACTGCATTCCTGGGATAAATCCCACTTGATCATGGTGTAAAATCTTCTTGATAATTTGCTGCAGTCTGTTTGCCAGTATCTTATTAAGGATTTTGCATCAATGTTCATTGGGGAGATTGGTCTGTAATTCTTTTTCTTAGTTGAGTTCTTCTCTGGTTTTGGTATCAGGGTAATACTTGCTTCCAGAATGAATTTAGAAGTATTGCTTCCTTTTTGGTTTCATTAAAGAGTTTGAAAAATAGTGATGTTAGGCCTTCTCTAAATTTCTTATAGAATTCAGCAGTGAATCTGTCAGGGCCTGGGCTTTTCTTTGTTGATAGGTTTTTAATTTCATCTTCAATTTCATTTATTGATATTGGGTTATTTAGGATTTTTATATCTTCTTGATTCAGCTTTGGTAATTCAATGTATTTAGGAATCTGTCCATTTCTTCTGTATTTTCCATCTTATTAGAATACTAGTCTTCAAAGTAGGCATAGATAGTTTTCTGGATTTCTGCAGGGTCTGTTGCGATTTCACCCTTTTCATTCCTAATTGCATAGATTTGAGTTCTTTCTTTCTTTCTTTCTTTCTTTCTTTCTTTCTTTCTTTTTTTGATAAGGTTGGCTAAGGGCTTGTCAATTTTATTTAATCTTTCAAAGAACCAACTCTTTGATTCATTGATTCTTTGTATTTTTACTTTTTGGTCTCCAGTGTGTTAATTTCTGCTCTGATCTTTATAATTTCCTCTCTTGTATGGGCTTTTGGTTTAGCCTGCTCTTTTTTCTCTAGAATTTTGAGGTTCAACATTAAGTTGTTTATATGAGCTTGCTCTGCTTTCCTGATATGGGTATTTACTGCTATAAATTTCCCTCTTAAGACTGCTTTCATTGTGTCTCACAAGTTCCGGTATGTTGTATTATCGTTATCATTCATCTGTAAAACCTATCTAATTTCTTCTTTAATTTCATCTGTGACCTATTGGTTGTTCAGTAGGGTGCTGTTTGATTTCCATGTGTTAATGAAGTTACTGTGGTTTCCTTTGGTGTGGATTTCCAATTTCATTGCACTGTGGTCTGATAGTATGAATGGGATAATTTCAATTCCTTTGCATTTACTTAAGCATGTTGTATGAGCCAGTATATGGTCTATTTTGGAGACTATCCTGTGTGCAACTGAGAAGAATGTGTATTCTGATGTTGTGGGGTGGAACAATCTATAGATATCTACTAAGTACATTTGTTCAAAAGTCTGATTTAGTTCTAATATTTCATTACTAATTTTTTGTCTAGTTGATTTGTCTTTTTGTGACAGTGGGGTATTGAGGTCTCCCAACACAATAGTATTAAGGCTTATTTGATTTTTCATGTCCATTAGTAATTGTTTTATATAGTTGGGTGCACTGGTATTTGTTGCATATATATTTATGATTGCTATCTCTTCCTCTTGGATTGTTCCCTTTACAAGAATATAGTGACCTTCTTTGTCTCTCTTAATCAGTTTTGGCTTGAAATTCAATTTGTCTCCAAATAGAACTGCTACCCCTGCTTTATTTCTGGGTTCCTGTTGCATTGAGTATTGTTTTCCATCCTTTGACTTTCAATCTATGAATTTCTTTTTAAATTAAATGTGTTTCATGCATGCAGCATATTGTTGGATCTTGCATCTTGATCCCTTCTGCCAGTCTGGGTCTCTGGATTGGTGAATTGAGACCATTAACGTTGATGGTTATAATTGACATGTATTGACTTATCCTTGTCATGTTATTATCCTGTTGTTGGCTCTGCCCTTTTTTCCCCCTCCCTCTAATTGGTTGCCTTCCCTGGTGAGTTCCTTCTGTTGGGGTTCATGGAGCTGTAGTCCTCATTGTTTCTTTCTAGAATGTTCTTCAGAACATTTTGGAGTGCTGGTTTGGTGATCATAAATTTCCTAAGATGTTCTTTGTCATGGAAGTATCTTATTTCTCCATCAATTTCAAAAGATAGTTTTGTGGGGTACATCAATCTGGGTTGAATGCTGTTTTCCTTTAGAACTTGGAGTGCTTCACTCCAAGCTCTCCTTGACTTGAGAGTTTATGCTGAGAAGTCAACTGTAATTCTGATGGGCTTTCCTTTATAGGTTATTTGTTTCTTTTCTCTAACAGATTTTAGGATTCTATTCTTGTGTTGAATTTCTGGAATCTTGACTATGATATGCCTGGATGTAGGGTTTTTTTTTTAATCATTGCTAATTGGGGTTCTATATGCCTCATTTATCTATATGTCAAATTCTTTTTCTTTACCAGGAAAGTTTTCTGTCATGATGTCTGTAAACATTTTTTAATGTCATTTGTGTTATCTCCTGCTTGCTCATTGACTCCAATTAATCTTAAGTTATTCTTCTGTGTCTCATCTAGCAGCTGCTGGATTGATTTCTCATGGTCTCCTTGCTAGTTTTGAGAAATCTTTCTTTTCCAGGTCACTAACTGAAAGCCTGTCTTCAATATCTGAGATCCTGTCCTCACATTGGCCTAATCTGCTTCAAACATTTTCAATGGAGTTTTTATTCTCCTGAATATCTGCTTGAATCTGCTTTATGGATTCCATTTCTTTACTATGCTGTGCTTCCATAATTTGCTTAAGCTCATCTATTTTTTTGTCTGTGTCTGCTCTAATGTCTCTAAGCATGGTGTGTATTTTGACAACCTCTGTAGTATCTGAGAGATTATTTCTGATTTCACTTTTTCCAGAACCTTATTCAATTGTTTTGTTGTTTCCACTCCAGAGAGACCTGGTGGGGGGCTTTTGGATTGTCCCACTTCATTGGCCCCTGGGTTTGCCTTTGGTTAACTGGATGTTGGAGGTTGCATCTTGTCTTTTCATTTCTTTTCTTTTTTTAGTTTAATTCCTGGGGTGATGCTTATAACTTGCCTATGGTGGGTTGCTTTATTGGTAGTATTCAGGACACTTAGGTTATGATTACTTCTCGGAGGTGTCTTACAGGTGTAGCTAGTTTTTGGGTTTTGAGTTTTGAAAGATCTTACCTCTTCAGTTTGTTGGAGATGAGAAATTGTTGCTTGTCTGGCCTAGTCCCTGGTTCTTTGGCACTGTGCCACCATATATTCTGTAATCCTTAGTTAATCTAAGTCATGAATTATCAGAACCAACAGCTGTTTAGAACAATTATGTCAATGTTGGCTATAGTGGTACCAATAGCATCAAACATAGCCTAGAAAACAACAAACTGGACTAACCCTTAATTTGAAACTTTTAACCATGTGAACTAGATTTGTGATTATATAACAAAATGTAAAACAAACCAGATAATTATATGCAATATATAAGTCCATAATGTATCAATTTTGACCTCAGGGTTAAAATGTAAAATGGATTAAGGAGAAAATAGAGAAGTGGAAGAAGAGAAAGAAATTAGAAGTAAGGTTGGAGGACAAAGGGAAATCATGCCAACTTGGGGAAACTGGTGCAGAAGACGGAAGGAAAAGAAGATGGTAGAGATAAAAGGAAGAACAGAACAGAACCATACCCACAAATGAAGGAGAAAGAGAAAATAAAAACAAAAAACAAAAACAAACTGAAAAAAAAAGAATGAAAAAGAAAAAGAAAAACAAATAGTCCACTTACAGGATTCTCACTGGTTTTACTAGTAGACAGCCTGTTGAGACAGAGTCCCTAATCATGCCACTCTATCCCAGCAAGCCAGCCATTGCTTTACGGTAGAGTAGTGGATAACCTCAGTAGGCCTACCTTGAGACCAGACTCATTGGGCTTGCTGCAGTCCAAGCAATTTCCATGGGTCTGCACCCAGCTGGGAGCTGCCAGAGGAAGCTGGCAGAAGTTCTGGGTTCTGGGCTTATCCAGCCTGACTCCAAAATGTCTCCTGGCTAATCGCTCTCTCCCCATGGAAGGACTGAGTCCTCTGCACTCACCACCAGCCAGTGTAGTTCTCCACATCCGCTGCTCCCCTCCACTGCTGCTTCTCTCTGCAGAGGCCTCCAGGGTCACCAGCCAACACCATCACCGTGATCATGCATTCCCAGATTCCAACATCTCCTCTCATGCAGTGAGTCCATCTCAGGGAGAAGGCACCACCAGCTAGTGGCTTGTTCTTCATTGAAGTTTTTCTCTTTAGTCTCTCTATGGGCTTCAGTTCACACTTCAGCTTCTTCCTGGGTCCAGGGGGCCCACTTCCTTCTTTGTTGTCTTTCTCACAATGCTATATTCCAGCGTCTAGATGGTGACTCTCAGAGAGGATGCTTTCTCTGCTGCTTACTGCCCCAACCTCTTCCTGGAAGTCCTTGTAAAATATTTTTAATTAAAAAACGTATGGGGACTTAACACTTTAGCCAGCATGGAATACTAAGGTTTGGATTTACCCTCTTGCCTTAAACAATAAAACTGAACAGCACATATGAGACAACACTTCTTAAGTAATACACAACAGGCCATACAGAAAGTCACCCCTCAGAGAAGGTAAACAAGTAGGGAGAGAATTTCCAGGCTGTAACACAGGGAGGAAGAATCTGAACAGAGCCTGTTGAGTTTTTCAAGTAAAGGATACACAGTTGAGGATTCAAGAAGACCAAAGAATTCACGAGGTAGCATAGTTAAAAGAAGAGAGCAGCACGGAGAGGAGAAAGATATGAAGAGAGAAACTCACGACCTGCAGACTGACTACTGACGGGGAATGCATGTGTGGAAACACCTGAGGCTGGAGCTAGAACTGACAAAGAGGAGCAGCCCTGTGGTTGACTCAGGGCTAACAATGGTTCATGCTCTCACCAACTGCAACAGAAAAATGTTGTAATACATAGGGCATAGATAGAATCCTCAGGAGAGTATATCTTCAGTAATGGGGGGGGGAGGGAAGAGTCCTAACATCTGCTTTGATCCAATCAAAATACTTGAAGCAAATGTTCAAAGTCTTAAAATAATTTAATTGCTTCTGAGGATAAAGGTCAATAATATTTAAGGTATACAAAAATATCCAGCAACCAGCAACATGGTATCAGGCATCCAACAAAAAGAAAAATAGGAGGAAGGTGAAGAATCAGTAAAATGTAGCACAAATAAAGAGGAAAATCAGTCAACAGAAAGAGTTGTAGGCATAACACAGATGACATGATTACTAGACAAGGACATTCAACTAGTTATTATATGTGTGTCCCATATGCTCAGGAAAGTAAAAGAAAGCACAAATGTGCTAAGGAGATGCACAATATATGAAGAAAAGTCCCAAACACAAATACTAGAGGTGAAAAATACAATGTGTGCAATAAAAATACACTGAATGGGATTAACAACAGATTTTATGCTGCAGATTAAAACCTTAGTAAAACTAAAGATTTAGCAGTGGAAACTAACCAAAATTAAACAGAGAGAAAAATGAGTTGGGAAAAAAAGTGAATCATCAGTGAGCTGAGGAACAACTTCATGCATATAATACACATATAATTGGAGTCCCTGAAATAGGATGTGGAGGAATAGAGAAAATATCTGGCAAAAGTTTTTTCCAAATTTGAAAAAAAGACTATAAAGCATATATTGAAGAAGCTCAATGAACCTCAGGCACAAGAAGGGGGCGGGAGGGGGAACATGAAGAAATTACCCCAGGGCCAATGAAAAAGTGAATTGCCCAAAACCAGTCATAAAGAGATCTTTAACAAAGCAGCCTGAGGGGGGAAAATGATCCTTTGCATACAGAAGAGCAGGGAAGGATGACTGCAGACTTCTCAGCAGAATTAATGTAAGTTAGAAGACAGTGAGATGTGTTTTTAAAACACTTTAACAGAAAAAGGCTGCCAACCTAGAATGCTATAACCAGCAAAGATATCATCCAAAACCAAAAACTGACTAAAAGCTGAATTAATTTACATCCACTGCACTTTAGGAAATGTTAAAGACAGTCTTTTGAGCAAAACAAAAATGATTTTAGTTAGAAATCTGGTACTAGATGGAAATATAAAGATGGAGAACACTAGAAAATATGCTAGATTGGAGTACAACTTTCTCCTTAAAAGCTCTCCTGCTATTCGAATAGTCTGCTTGGGAGCAGAGAATTCAGAGAACTTGGATCCTCAATGTGGGACTTCTGCTTTGGCCTCTAAGAAATGACTGAGGCCAATTATTTACCTTTTTGGATCTCATTTTCTCTTACCTATCAACTGGGAAATATTTCCCAGCATATTTTATGGAATGGTTGTGAAGATAAAACAAGCTAATAAAAAACAAAAGTCCTTTATAAAATTAAAGCAGCCTATAAACATCACTATTTGCTCTAGTTTGGATTTTAAATTTTCCCCAAATGTCCTTATACTAGTGGATGGGTCACCAGCTTGTGGCTCTAATGGGAAACAGTGGAGGCTTTAAGAGGTGGGAGCTTGTGGAAGAAATTTAGGACATTGGGGGCTTGTTCTTGAAGGTGATATTGGGACACTGGTCACTTCCTGTCTCTTGTCTCTCTGTCTGTCAGTCTGTTCCCCACCCCACCCCCAGCTACCTTGAGGAGAGCAGTTTCTTCCACCACATATTCCCACCATGTTGTCCTGTGCTGCCACAAACTCAAATCAACAGGGCCACAACCATGGACAGCAACTCCTGAAACCATAAGCCCTAATACATTTTCCTTCTTGTAAATCGCTTACCTCAGTATTTGCCAAAGTGACAGGAACCTAACACAATGGTCTTGTTTCACTTTTGCAACCCCTTGCTGGAAAAGAGTTTTGCAAGGTGACTGAGGCTCCTTCAGCGATGCTGATAGTGCAGCCTTCTTCAGAGGCAGCATCCCTGTGTCTCCATTCTCCCTGACAAAAGACTGTTTCCTCACCTTTTGGGAGTAGGAGAAACCCATTGAGAACATGTCTTCCCTTCCAATGAAACCCTGTATTCTGGCAAAGCTCACCTAGTAGTCTTCTCCAGATTGCTCACAAAGAACAGTGCCCCAGGGATTCATGCTGTCCTTGCCCAGTAAGGGATTTGGCTTCATGAAATAATATCTTTCCTGGCTAGGTAAGACTCAAGAACCTGAACCTCATTTGGGATAACAGCAGGTCAGGCCTTCAGGACTATTGATTCTGCCTGTTTGCTCAGGCCAAGGCAGCACTGGGGTGAAGAATCACACTGGGGTGTGTTCCAGGTTAGGAAAGTTGCCACTATCCCTGCAGACTGCTGTAAACACCATCCATCCTACTTTTCCTTCAACAGCATTTGCTGAGCACCCACTGTGTGCCTGCCTCACTGACAGGTGCTTTCTATACATGGTCTCATTTCTTCTTCAAAACAGCTCGGGAAGGTCAAAATTAACATTCCCATTTCACAGGTGTAGAAACCAAAGCTTAGAGGTGTGAAATTGCAGGTCCAAACTGGCGGCCCACCTGGATTCAATTTCTTTTCTATCTCCAATCTAAAGTCCCTTTTGAATCTGTGTCACTCAGTTCCCGTGTGACCTGGGTGCTCACAAGGCACAGAGAACTGAGGGGGCTTCAGAAGCAAAGGCAGGGGGCTAATAATCACCAATATCTATAGAGGGCTATTATCTACCATGAAGAGTAGGCAAATTCTACACAAGAACTTCCTGCTTTCATTCTCAAAGGAGTTTTTTTTTTTTCAAAGGAGTTTTTTAAATATACGTTTACAGTATACGGTGTCTACATTCTTGTAGAAGCTAGTACATGCACATAACACATCTTAATTCCCTTATTCATTCCTTTTCCTTCTTCTCTTTCCCACTCCTTCCATCATTTGATCTCCTTCCTATTTGAGAAAGATCTATCTCCTTATGTCCTATTATCTTTTATTTTGCTCTTTGTTTATATTTTGGATTTTCTCAGACATGAAGAACCATGTGATATTTACACTTGTGTGTCTGATTTATTTCACTTAACACAATGGTCTTAAGGTGAGTCCACTTTCCTACAGAAAACTAAGGTTTATTCTTCCCTAGAGCACAGTAGTGCTGCATTGTGTATAAATACCACATTTGTTTTATCCTTTTATCTGTTGATGGACATATATAAGCTGCTTCCAAGATTTAGCTATAATGAACTGTGCTGCTATAAAGAGTCTTGACAATTAAAAACTAGTAGTTTCCCCATTTCATTTGCTCAACATCGCACAGCTTGAAAGGGTGGAATTCTAAGTTTGTTTCCCCAGGAGGAGACCTTTAGATAATACAGTGGTTTTGTCTTTGTTTTTGTTTTTGCTTGCAATAGTGGAGATTGAACCAAGGCTACTGGGCTCCATCCCCAGGCAATTTTTCTTCTTTTTTATTTGGAAACAGAAAGAGCTAAGTGGTCCATGCTAGACTCAAATTTACTAGCCTGCCTCTTTGAGTCTGCCGAGTAGCTGACAATGTAGTTTAATTGGGAGGGCATCCCAGGGAGCTCTGAGTTGGTGGCAGACAGGTAGGCAGGTTGAGATGCAGAAAACCATGGGAAACTTAAAAGGTATGGCGAGGAGCAGATTGCAGATTGTGGACAGTGAAGACTTTGTTCCTCGGGGGACTTTCTGGGAATCAGCACAGGGCAGTGCTTCTCTGACTTGCCCATAAGGCAGACATGCCCAATCCTGGGGGTTGTAACATGCAGACTCTGAACCAGAAGGTCCAGGCAGGGCCCAAGACCCAACACTGTGACCAAGTTCCCAGTGGTGCTGGTATTGCTGGCCCTTGGACCTTGCTTTGAGTAGCAGGGGCAGCGCACACACCACAAAGCATCTACCCCAAGTGGAAGGATCTGCAATGTGTAGATGCCAGCTTCTACTCATCATTGGCTGAAGGCTGTGGGGTATGGGCCTCTACTCTCCCACCTACCCTGGCCAGGTGAGGACCCTGGCAGGTGCTACCTGACTGGCAGTGCTGCTGTCAGGTACTTGAATGTGAGAGCCAAAGGCCCTGGGGGCACTGATAGCTTCCACGGTGCTGCGGGGCTGCTCTGCTCGCATTGTCCTCCCAGCCCAGGCCTCTGCTGCACCTCTTTCGGAAGCAGGAGAGCTTGGGAGCCCCAGCAGCCTGTGCCCGTGATGAGAGCAGCTCAGCCAGCTGGACAGAGCTGCTGCTCGCCTCTGGGCTGCTCCTAAATCCAGTGCAGTCCCCTAGATTCTTGGGTGGGTGGGAATCCCCCTACGTTCTCAATCACTCCTGTACATAGATGTTCAGGGGCAGCTTTCAAAGACCCTCCAGCCATAAATGAGGGGAAGAAGAGGACTTGGCACTGATCCCTGGGCACTGTTTTGTGGGACCTCGCCTCACCTTTGGCCTGTCCCAGTGTGACTCCAGAAAGTGGGCACAGTGATGCCTCTCTACTGCGAGAGGCTCCAGAGGATGGTGCAAGACATCTTCCAGGTATGAGATCTGGGCACTGGTCAAAGCCCTTCATGGACTGTAGGCAGACATGAGTGGGCTCCAGGCCCAGAGTGTGACTGCACAATGGGTCCCCACACGGAAGGGCTCAGGCAGTGGGACGCTGGTCAGTTCCTCCAGCCCCTGACTGTGGAGAGGGCAGGACTGGCCCTGCGGGTGAGAGAAAGAGGGTCTCGGACCTTTATGGAAAGGTGCTGGGGCACAGGCTGGGTAACAGCTGTGATGATGTCTCCCCTGCCACCCCCTGAGCCTGAAACATGACTCAGCTGCTTTTCTTTAGCTGGGCCTCGAAAGACAAAGGTTCAAGTTTCAGCTCTGCCACTCCATAGCCGTGATGTGGATGAGTTGCTTAATCTTTTGGGAATGACAGTCCTCCTGCCACATGGAGGCAAATGAGACCAAGCTGAAAGAGCTCTTAGTCCAGGGGTTGCTCTGTGGCCGGGGCAGTACGGTGGAAAGCCAACCTGATTGGCTACGGGATCCGCCTGGGGGCGGGGACTGGTGGGGCAAACCTCTGGGTATGGCTAAGTGGGCCACGGAGGCGTGGCCTTGAGGTCTATATCTGGTCCCCAGACCTCATTATCTCTAGCACTGTTTCCCTGCTCTGCTTCCTGGCTGCCATGAACTAAGCAGTGTGGCTCTACCACGTTGTTTCCCAATGGTATGTGTGCTTTGGAGCCAGCCAACCATGAACTGAAACCGTGAGCCCAATTAGACTTCTCCTTTAAGTTGCGGGCATTGTGTCCGGTGATGAGAAAGCTGACAAATACAAAGTCGTTTTATTATCCTGGAAGAAGGTGGTATTTTTTCTCACTGGGCTTACTTTTCTACTTAGGGGACTAGTTCTTCAGAAACATGAATCAAGTACCAGATCCCCAGCCTAACAGCGTGTGGAGTTCCTGTTCTGCTACAGTGGACAATGTGAAGAAAGAGGAATGTGTTTGTCATGTGAAATCTCTACCGGGGCACTAACGAACCCACAGTGGGATATGGGGATTTTGTGTTCTTGTTTGTTTGTTTGTGTGTTTGCTCGTTTTTGCAGTAGCAGAGCTTCGTACACGCTAGGCAAACGATCTACCACTGAGCGATCCCTGCAGCCCGAGGATGCAGGAGTTCTGGACTAGAGCCTACATCTCAGAGGGCTAGCTTTGGGGTGGGAAAAGAGGAGAGAGAGAGGAGACTATAGGGAACAGAGGACCCGAGGATACCCATTGGAAGACCCCTGTGTGACCTGCAAGGGGAGTTGATGGCCGAAGCAAAGACATGTTTAGTGCCTGTGAGTTCTATACTGCTTCTCCTCCACTTGGGCTCCTGGGTCAGGAGCCATACCCCTCAAGTTCTGATTCCATTCCTCCACTTATGTGCTTGTCTTAGGCCAGTTATTTGGACTCTCTTTGCCGCCATCTCCTCACCTGTAAAACAGGGATAATAAAAGGAGCCTCTTACCAAGTTTGAAGAGAGACTAAGTTGGGTCAGAACTGTGAAGCCCATAACCCAGATCTTGACCTACACAAGCTCCATTGCTGATTTTCCTTGTCAGTCTCTGACAGCTTGGATTATCCCTGTTCTTCCTGTACCTCGAATTCTTTTTCTGCCAAAAAGGATCCCCTATCCGGAGCATCAGAACTATTAACGGCGAGTATCTTTCATCCCAGGCCATGTCGTGTGCAAGATGGGGTGGCCTCTTTTGTACATGTCTGCTCCCAGAGGGCTCCTGCCAATGTCAGGAGCACAGTACAGAGAACCAAGAGTCCACTGGGTGGAGCAGATGGAGACAGATCCTGCAGAGACTCCTTCCTCTACCTCTGCTGGGAAAATTCCACACACAAAAAATGGAAGGGATCTCAGCCATGTGGTGACCCCACTGTACCCTGGAGCTCATGAATAGTCCCACAAGACATTATCAGGATGCTGGCTATTTGTAAAGCTTCTGAAGCAGGCTTGCTATTGACTGAGATACAGAAAGATGATTAAATTGGGTCCCCGCAGAATTGGTTGATTGCACATTTAGCAGAGACACAGAACAATTTTAAAGGAGATGCATGGTAACAGGGTCCTGTGTTCACTCATAGCTCTTACTCAGGTGGTGGGAGTGCTCCCCATCATCTTTAATCCTCCCCACCTTCTGCCATGTGCTTGCAATACTTGTCACCTAGCTGAGGAATGAACTGGGGGAGGGAGGTGGTTAAGATGAAGCCTCTGGTATAATTATCTTTCCCTCCTATCTTCCCAAACTTTATTGCTTTGGGTCATTTACCTGAACTTTAGTTTACTGATTCACATCTTGCATGCTTCCAAAAAGAGAACTGAGGTAGCTTATTGTCCTTCTAAAGGAACAGTAAAACCAATACTGAGGAAGCAGAAAAGAAGAACAAATTTCAAAAAGAGGAAAAGAGAAAAAAGTTAGCAAGAATTCTCAGTTGAGGAAAGTTATAGAAATGAAACCCAAAGTTCTTGGAAGTCAGACAAAGGGCAGCTCCATACCCCACCTCTCTCTCACTGTGGAACCGTTATTCATGGGGAAAAAAACTCCATATCTCAATCTGAGCCTTGGCCCTGAGCTCTGGGAAAATTTTGTCTTGGGTCCTTGACTCAGGTCCTTGAGAAATATAATGCACAGTATCTTCAAATGTACTTGTCAAACACAGAGGGTACATTTTCTTGACTATTTCCCATATCAATTTTGAAAATAAACCGAGTGCATAAAAAAGTGAGTTTCCTTACAGAGATTTATGAGCTGGCCTCATAATAAATACAGCTAAGAATTTAAATAAATTGTACTTTAAAAGATTTTGATGCCACTGAATGGTATACTTAAAAATGATTGAAATGATAAATTTTACTACAATAGAAATTGTATTTTTGAAGAAACCACACATACACAGAAAGATATTTTATAATGCTATCAAAATGCTTGGTACCTGTGGGTTATAGATGATCACCTTAAAACATTAAAATAAATTTTTTTTTTCTGGAGTAAACTTAGGAAGAGTTTACCTACTGTGGCAGCAAGAACAACAATCTGCTCAGGCTTTCTGAGATGTTGGTGGCTGCGTTCACTTCCTAGGGCTGCCATAACAAAGTAGCACAAGCTAAGTGTCTTAAACAATAAATTGATTCTCTCACAGGTCTGGAGAACAGAAATTCAAGATCAAGGTGCCAGTAGGGTTGCGCTCCCCTCTGAAAGCCCCAGTGAAGTGTTGGTTCCAGACCTCTCTCCCAGTTTCTGGTGGTTCCTTAGCTTGCAGCAACATAACTGCAATCCTCACATGGTATTTTTTTCTCCTTGTGAATCTGTATCCATGTTTCTCCTTTTTATAGAGACACCAGTTAGACTAGGAGCCCCATTCTAGTATGATCTCATCTTGACTCATTATTTCTGCAAAGATCCTATTCCCAAATAAGATCACAGTTCAAGGTCAATTTCAAGGTCACATTCCAAGGTTAGGACCTCAGTGTATAAATTCAAAGGGAACACAACTCAACCCATAACAGTGGCCAAGGACATGAGTTGACACCCAAAATCAAGTCATGGGGGCCAGACTGTACACTTAGAGGGAAAATTGATGAGCTGAAACTCAATCAAATGTCTTGTGTACAGATTGGAGGAAAATCTTTTAATCAGAGCAGCAAAGATTCTTCATGGAAGAAAAGAAAAAAAGAAAAGAAATCCGAGGGACAAGTATTTCCTTATGTTTATTCAGCCCTGCCAAGAGGGAGTCAGTAACCCAGGCACTGGGACCTTGGGCCTCCAGTGAATTATTTGGCTGCCAGCCAAGGTACTTCCATCAGGATTTCTGTGGTTTTGGTGGAACGTCTCTCTTGAGACATTTTTGGTTTTAATTTTGAGCTCACCAAACTTACCAATTCACCTTCTTAGGGACCCTGGTACTGGGAACCGCCATGTTGCACAGGTATATCATAGCCAACTCTGTCAATGCTGCCCCTGGACATCCCACAAAACACACAATGCAAAGCTAGGGTGAGGGCTCCTTGGACTGCAGAGGGAGCAGAAAGTCCCCAGAGGACACCCTCTGTTTTAAATTAACCCTTTGGCAACCTGATTTATCCATCAACATTGTGGGACTTTGGTTAATGGTCATCAGCTCTGTCTCACTCAGCTCATTGGGAAATACAGAGATCAGTTCCCTGGAGACTCTAGTTCAGTGAATAGGTAGGAAATGGCAAAGCCTGAGAGGAAGGAGGATAGGAAACAGACAGAGGGCATTAGGACCTCAGGATATGAACTCACAAGAAACACAGTTCAACCTGTAACAGTGGCCAACGACACGAGTTGAGCTGCTAGCACAGGTAGAGCGGGGGAAACGTATGTGGTAGTGGGATGGGGAGGTGACTAGTTAAAGGTTTCAGAACAGCACTAGGAGCAAGAAAACTTGGAGGAAAGGAAGGCAATATGAGAAATTTTCATGATATTTGATTTTTTGTTTCTTGTTATTTTTAAAGGGATACAAGTTCAAGATTGGAATTCCTATGGGTTTTTGCTGTTGCTTGCTTTTTTGTTGTTGATTACTTTGACTATTGGTGGGATTTCTTTGAAAATGACTCCATACAGAATAGGTGTCCAGAAGAAGGAGTCCCATGTGTAATTTTAAGTTTTCAATCAGCCACTTTAAACAAAGTAAAGAAGAAACAGGTGAAATTGACTTTAATAATGTATTTTACTTAACTCAATATATCTAAAATGTTACTTCAATGCACAACTTGTATTTTTAAAATGTATTCATGAGCTACTTTGTATTTCCTTTATCTTAGTAAGTCTTCGAAGTCTGGGATGTATTTAACACTGATAGCATATCTCAAGTTGGATTTCTATATTTCAAATGCTTTATGGTGACCATATATATTTAGTGGCCACAATATTGGTGAGCATCAATAGAGATAAAGCCTGGACTATGTAGTTCTATTCCTAAAGATAAAATAATAGCAATGGCAACAAGAAAACAATAATAATCATTTATTGAGCCCCTTAGATGTACCATATATGAATCCCTTCTCTTATGCATCATTTCATTTTATCCCCTTAACCTAGATGGTGGGTCCTATTTTTATCATATCCTGCAGATATGCCAGTAGAGCCTCAGAGAGGCTTAGTGATTTGCCTGCGGTCACATAGCCGGTAAGCAGCAGAGCTGGGACTGGAAACCTAGCTTGTCACCAACCACTTTACCTTAATGACTCAGGTCAGCAGAGGGGCCAGCCAGCAGCCCCTCCCTGAGAGGCTGTACTCGAGAGTAGACTTGTTTTGTTATTAGCCTATGTGCTGCACTAATACAGACAGGAATGGACACTCATTGTGCAGCTGAGCAAGCTGTGTGACTGTGAGCAGAAGAACGACAAGATGCTGTGATTCCTAACCACTGGAGAAAGTGCAAATTCAAGGCCAGCGACAAGTTCACAAATTATGATTGTTCTCAATGATAGTTGCTTAGCAAAGAGCCAAGGACAGAATTGATCGTTATTAGATGCCAGACAAGAACATCAATTCTCCCTAATGATGATTTGAGAATTTTTTCTTAGTCACGCTGAGAGCACTGGTACAAAGACGTGGGTGGTGTAATTTCCCGTGGAGAAATGTGCGCTGCTGTGGCCGGTTGGCATACAACAAGCGTGAAGTCAAATCTTGGCCAAAGAACAGGGGTAACTGGGTTCTCCCCCAACTCTATTCTCTATTCTGTAGACAGAAGACAGAAGACAACTGGCTGTCCCCACCCTCCCCAAAGGGTGACTGACCTGGAGGAAGTCCCCTGGAGACTAGGGAAGGGCTATCCCTTCCCCTCTTGTCTTCTTTGTCCTGACACTATAGGAGCTCTTGGAGTGGTGACAATTCTGGGGCAGCGGTTCAATGGGAGGAAGCTGGGTCCCTCACCCAGCTGGCCACAGATGCAGCATCATCCAAAGATGGCAAACCTAGCATGGATGTGGCCTGAATGAGCCAAGCTAAAGTGTTTCCTCTCCATCCTGGAGTCCCCAAGCAAGGTGGTGAGCAAGGCCTCATGGGAGCTCCTTGGCGGAAGGGCAGGGTGTGGGAGTAGGGGATATTGTATCTTCAAAAGCTTCTGAGTGTGCTCGCAGCTCCTCTCTGTCCTGTGTCGCGCCGTGGTGAAGAAGAGGATGCAAGGCTCTCGTGCATATCAAGCAGCCTATGGTCTGAGCAACAGCTCACGTTTACCCAGCCATCCATCCGAGACACGCCAGCCAAGGAATCAAGGCATGCCAGACACCACAGCAGGCTCTGGGGCAGAGAAATGCACAGGGCAAGAGTTTTGCTCTTCAAATGACCCAGGTCAGACAATTCAGGAATTCCAGGAGAGTGCTGGAGTATGGGAATAACTATAGTTTTCGTGGTTAGCAGAGAACACAAAAACAGAACACAGAGAGTAAGACTCAGGGACACTCCTGAAAGGTAGAGAGATGGCCCATGCAAAGAAACAGAAGACGCAAGGACACCAGGACACCAGAAGGACAATAAGAACATAGTAAGAACACCAGGAACATCCTGGGAAGTGCAGTTTACCAAGTATCTGGAGGCTGTGTGGGGATGGGAGGGAACAGTCGGAAAGCCATCTGGAGGGCTGGCAGGACCAGGTGTGATGGGCTCCCACTCCAGGTTACAGAATGGGGACATTTGGGTCATAAAGCACAGGGTGCACCAGAGAATCTTAGCACAGTTAAGGGTCCCACTGGTGATTGGGATGGTCACACTGGTTGCAGTTGGAAAGGGTGGGTAAGAGGAAGTCAGACCAATGTGCTGTCCTGAGGCTGCCTTATGTCCTTCAGACAGTTAGGGGCCATCATGGGGTACAGAGGCTGGGAAAAAAATAAGCCCTGGGTGCAGTAAATGATTCTTCTTTGTGGCTTGGCAAGTCTTTTCCATACCCTTGTGTTCTTTACAATAGGCCCATCACGAGATCCTGATAAAATCACAGAAGCACAATGTTTGCATGAAATGAGAAATTATTAACAAGAAAAAAGAAAACCTCTAGCTTCACTTGCTCTTAGTAGTCTTAAAGATCACTAACTTTGGAGATTACAGAGCTGGGCAGCACATTATTAGTTTCCCAGTAGCTTTGCTTAGGTTGCAGCTCTGATGCATAGGTTATGATAACAGTTACCTGAGTTACTTCCAGGAACCCGAAGGCTACTTTTTGCAAAAGCCACTGACTCTTCAGTTGGGCCTGTGGATATTTGATGGGTGACTGGCATGGGATAACATGCCCTTTGTGGTCCTAACCCTTAAATTAGATTCTACTCAGCTCTTCACATAGATTTGTTGATCATTTTTAAAAACATCCAAGACTGTAGTAAAGGATTAACCTAGCCCATTGCTGTTTAGAGCTGGTTTGTATTTTCTTTTTCTCTCTTCCCACTTTTCTCTCCCCCCACCCTTCCCTGTCAGCACCAAATTTCTTCAGCAGCTGCAGCAGCCCAAGCACTTAAAGTCCTTCGCGCTATCTTGGGGCCCAGCCCCTACAAGGCCACAATGTTTGTCACAAAATGATGGTTACAGATACACAAAAAGTCAACAGCTTTTAAGACAAGTTGACCGTGAGCATAGAGTGGTCTGAGTCTATCATAGAAGCATTTTTGGACTCATGCCCTTGGCCAGTGAATACTGGACTTTACCTCACCCCAGCAAATAAATAAAAATCTTCTGTTGTCTTTGATTTGTGAGAAGCTTGGTCCCTCTCTTGACCAATGGTGATTTCTTTCAGCTGAAACCCCAATGTGACTGAACCTTTCTCCGTAAGGCTTTGCCGGTGCATGGATGCTTGCATTTGGCCTTGTCTCATTTCTGCCATGTCTGGGTCAAACGATCCTATTGTCCACTATCAGTTTCAGTTGTGCTCCGTTCTCTGCTCAGCTAGCTCAGCTCTGCACGGCTGCCTGGCCAACTTCAGAGAGACTGTTTTCCTGCTCTCACAGCAGCTGCCTGCCCTCTGGTTTGTCCACTGATGAGTGGCTGAGTACAGGAGGAGGAAAGAGCTTCTGTACAGGACTTTGTCTCCTCCATGGCTCTGGTTCCTGCCCAGTGAGCCTGTGAAAGCTTCCCTCCTGTAACCCTGCCTGCCTCCAACCCAAGAGCAAAGATGCCTTCCCACCTTCCTGAGGTCTGGGCTGTCTTGTGATCCCCTGGGTTTGCCTTCTCAGCCCGTCCAGTCTCTCATAGCAGTCTCCGGGGCACACTTTTTGTTTTAAGTGCTTCATGTGATTGTTGTTTGTTTGGATCAACTTGACTGGACTAAAGGATGCCCAGATATCTAGCACAACATTATTTCTGGATGTGTTTTTACATCTGTGAAAGTATTTCCAGAAGATGTTAGCATTTGAACTCATAGACCAAAGAAAGATCTGACCTCACTTATGTGGGTGGGTGTGTTATTTTTTTTGTTGTTGTTATTATAATACCTGGGACAAACAACTTAAAAGAGGACAGGTTTACTTTGTTTCACGGTTGCAGTATGTGTTTGCTGAATAAATGAATAAATCATCTTAACTTTGCACAGATCTGTGGAGATGAGCCCTGATGCTGTGTGTTTTGGAGATCTCAGGGGAACCAGGGGAAAAATAATGCAGCGTGGTGATCTAGTTTTCAAAGCTGTAACCAAGAATATACTGCATCTTAATTCTAGTCTGACAATAACAGAACATGTGCATTGGACTCCTGAATTAATTCACTAATTGCATCCTGTCATTCACCAAGAACTTTGTTGGGGTCTGGCACTGATTCAGCAAGCAGCATTCCAATCCTTTGAAAAGACCACCCCAGAAAAGGCAAGTGGCTTTCCCAAAGTCACACACGTTGTCCAAGAGGATGACTGTGGGCTGAAGGACAAAGGACAGCCAAAGGTGAATTTAAGGATAAGTGACAAAATTTGGTGCTGGATTCCAGAGGAACTGGAAGAGTAGAAAACATTCACGAAGAGCTGGGGGTTCTGGGATGCTTGGTTTGGGGTGGGCAGGTTGCTTTTTGACCGCACCATAAAAATACTAAAGATTAATTTCATACGCAGTGTGTTTATATCATGAAGTGATAAGTAGAATATAGGGAAGAATGTCTACGCTTGCAGTATAAAGGAAATTAACTCAGGTATGAAGCATGTATCTCTCCTGAATTTTGACATTTTTCACTCACAAAGAATTAGTTATTGTCAATAAAAATGGAAAAAAAATGTAGAGTAGCTCCCTGCTCATAGGCCTGATGGGTTAGATCAAAATTTTAGTCTAAAATAAATGGTCTGGTAGAAAGAATTAAGCATCAAAAAATAAGCTTTTTGTACGACACAGGAAGACCACCTGTTAATCAGCATACATGTGCACATTCTCCCTGAACTCAGAACAGAACTTGTTGCCATGATTTACCTTTGGACAGAAGGTGGGACGTGATGAATTCCTGAAGATCTATGGTTCTACGCTCAGTGACTAAGAGTTGTGGGCAGAGGCTCACCCTGGTAACCCGCGGATGCTTTGTGCATCTCTGCTCACCCTTGTTCATCCGTGGGCATCCTGTACTAGTCAACTTCTCCAATCTTTTACTCGTCAAGCAATTTCGAGACAGGAATGATTATGGCTAAGTGATCGGGAGAAAAAACAGAGACAGAGGGACAGGGATGGGAGCTATTTACAAATTCAGAATTTCAAGCATTGTGCAGAGGAGAAGAAACGCCCTAAATTCTTCTTATTACAGAACAGGCAGCAAGGGTGAGTCCATCAAGAAATAATTCATCCTCTTCCCTTTTCTCTTTCCGCCCATTCCCTTCCCAATTATCTTTGCTCTTTGAGCTGTTTTTTACCCTTCCATAGTATTTACTGTAGATTTTGAATCATATATACTTTTCCATTTCTTACACTAGGGAGACAATACGGTATTTACACATGTGGGTTTGATTTATCTCGCTTATGAGTATGGTCTCTAGTCGTGACCATTTACTTATAAAAGTCTCAATACAATCCTTCTTAATAGCTGAGTAGTACTCCATTGTATAAAAATACCACATCTTTTTTTATCCATTCTTTGATTGATGGGCACTTGGGTTGTTTCCAAGATATGGCTATTACAAATTGGGTTGCTATAAACATGGGTGCACAGATATCACTGTGGTATGATGTTTTTAATTCTTCTGGGAAAATGCCCAGAAGAGGGATAGCTGGGTTGAATGGGATCTCTAATCCTAACTTCTTGAGGAATCTCCACACTGACTTCCACAGTGGCTGTACCAGTCTACACTCCCACCAACAGTGGAGGAG